>CAKNYM010042805.1:6452-25096 GCA_932195095.1 Andricus curvator | reverse complement strand
AGACTATTTCTCTCCTCATCGCTAAGGCCTGTGATGTTCAACTTTCTATTATACGCTTCTTTCTTTTTTTGGGCGGCTGCCTGGATTTCATCATTCCACCACGCATCACCAGACACTCTTCTACAACCGCAGTACCACACACTTCAGTCGCACTCCCTACAATTACATCCTGGATCATAGCCGATGCGCGCTCTACATTTTTATTGTTTATTAGCGCCTTCCAAGTTGCCTCATCTATACGTTCGTTTATCCTATTTTGAAAATCTATTCGCAGTTAAACTGCTTAATTAAAAATTCATTCTTTTGGTTAATGATTCCTCTTTTTAGTTGAAAATGCATGTATTTTAATGAAAATTCATCATTTTTGGTATAAAACTAATCTTCTTGGCGGAAAATTATTATTTTTTTAATTCAACCCCTTGTTTTTAGTAAAAAATTCATCTGTCTGGTTGATGAAACATCGTCTTTTTCGGTGTTAAATTAATCTTATTGGCAAAAGTTCTTTTTTTTTTAATTCATCTATGTACTTGGTTTAAAGTTAAACTGCTTAATTAAAAAATCATTCTTTTGGTTAATGATTCCTCTTTTGAGTATAAAATTCATCTGTATGGTTGAAAATTGATCAATTCTGTGTTTTCTTGTTTGTTAAAAATTAACCTTTTTTTGTTGAAAATTCGACTTTTTGGTCAAAAATTTTTGTCCTTTGGTAAAAAATTAATTTTCTTGGCCGAAAGTTCATTTTTTTTAAATTCATTCATGCAATTGGTTTAAATTTTAACTGCTCGATTAACAATTTATTCTTTTGGTAATTAATTTATCTTTTTAGCTGAAAATTCGTTTGTTTGGTTAAGAATTGAACTATTTTGTTGAAAATTCGATATTTGGTTAATTATTCATTCTTTTTAATTGAACATTGATGTATTTTGTTGAAAACTCATCGTTTGTGGTATATAACTAATCTTCTTGGCGGAAAATTCATTTTTTTTCATTCAGCTGCTTGATTAAATGTTAAACTGCTTTGTTGAAAATTCATTTTTTTTGTTAATGATTTCTTTTTTTAGTTGAAAATTCGACTCTTTGGTCGAAAATTCTTGTACTTTGTTGAAAATTTGTCTTTTGGTAAAAAATTAATCTTCTGAGTTGAGAAATCGTATTTTTTGGTTGAAAATTGATCTTTTTTAGATGATAATTCAACAGATTGGATAATTAAATATGACTGATTTCATCAGTGAGTCAAAAGTGACTTTTCAATGAAAAGTCACTTTTGAGTTGAATTTTTCACCAAAAAAGAGAAGTTTTAACAAAATAATTGCATTTTCAACAAATGAATTAAATTTTCAACCAAATAGTAGAATTTTTAAGCAAACAAGATGAATTAAAAAAAAAATTATTATCTGTTATCTGTTAAATTAATCTGCCGCCTAAGTTAATCTTTATATTATTACAATGTTCTAAAATGAAAAAAAAATCTAAAGAATTTTATTAAAAGTTTTCTCATAATAGTATCAAATAATTTCAACTTATTATTATTTATTGTTCAATTGACGGTTACATGAAATTAAATTTATTTTTCGTATTCAAAAGTAAGGGGGGGTGGGGGGGGGGGGGTCAGCTTCAGTGTGACATGACATAATTTCAGATTTAAAAATGATATCAGATAGCAAACTAAAATGATTGAGACGGTGTATTATTTCAATTCATCCGCGTACGGAGGGAACCACGAATAACTGCCTCCTGCATTCTAACCGCAACTGACTTAGTAATTAAATCAAGTCATTTTAAAACTATTTTTCTTTTGTTCAAACAATTTTTATTTATTTAAAAATTTGTTTTTTCCAGGTAAGTCGCGAAATGAACGTATTTTCTAGGCGTTATAAGTTCTTTAATGAATGATAACAATAAAATAATTTGTATAAATAATTTACAATTACTTAAATAATACGCGTTGGTTCAAGTATACATACTACAAAAAAAAGCAGGTGAAACATTTTATCTCACAACATTTTTGACAAATTTATCATTTTTTAGTACTAATTTGTTTTCTAAGATCACTCACAAATATTTAAACAATTCTGTTTTGTTTAAATAATTTTTAAAAAAAATGGAAATTGTGTAAAAAATTTTTGATTTAATTGATTTTATGTGTTTTTTTTTATGACAAAATGATTTTTTTCAATTTTTCCACATATATAATTAGTACTTAAAAATATTGTCGAAAATTTGGTGAGATAAAATCTGTCTCCTGCTTTTTTTAGGTGAACCATATACTTGAACAAATAAGTATTATTTAAATAATTGTAAAATTATTTTATTGTTATCATTGATTAGAGTACACATCACGCCTAGAAAATACATTCATTTCGTGATTTCCTTGAGAAAACAACTGTTTAAACGAATGAAAATTGTTTAAACAATTTAAGATTATTAAAAAAAATGTCTGGGCATTCCTAAATAAAATAATAATGATTATTTATGATAAAAACGTTTAAAAAGCGTTAGTAAACCGCAACATTTCGTAAAATTCAAATTTGTCACTTATGGGATTTTTTTGGGATCAATAAGAGTGGCTTAAGGCTCTTAAAATGACTTAAAATGACTTAAAATCCATAATACGTCTACACGAATGCATTGTTTAATGTAATATTTTAAGCACATCATCTAAAAATAATTATACTGGAGGGAACACAGAGATTTTTTCGAAAAATGTTCTTGTTGTTTTTTTGTGATGGAAAATTGAGTTTTTTTGCGCCTGTGAAATGCAACACGCTAGCTAAGAGTGTATGTCGGGCTGCAGTCACCTGGTCTAGTATCAAGTAGCATAAAATCTCGAAGTAGCGTGTCTTCGTAGCTTAGGGTAATATATAATATAACAATATAATATAATACTATAATAAAAATAAATAATAATATATAATGATGATTTTTCGAAAATATATATGATATCCTCCTTTGTGCTGGAAGAACAATTTTAAAAAATAAACGTACCCAAATTCTTCAGAAAGGTTTTAGAAATATTTGATGAATATCTACTTTTTAAATTTATTATTATTTATCAATTTATTATTTTAAACATTGCACTCAATTTTTATCCGAAGATACGCTACTTGTAGATTTTATGCGACTTAAAACTAGCCCGGGTGACTGCAGCCCGGCATACACAATAGCTAGCGTATTGCCTTTTACAGGCGCAAAAACATACTCAATTTTCAATCACAAAAAAAAACAAGAGCATTTTTCGAAAAAATCGCTATGTTCCCTTATGTATAATTGCCTTTAGATTATGTGGTTAAAATATTACATCAAACAACGCATTCTTGTAGACATATTATGGATCTGGCGAAAACCCGAGTCGTTTTAAGAGCCTTAAAGTCATTCAACCTCAGAATTTATGATTGATTCTTATTGTTGTTGCTTCAAATCGACGAAAAAAATTCAAAAAGTTCAAAATTAATAAAATAGAGGCAATTTTTCTAAAACTTAAACATTTTTTTTTAATGTGCGAGATACGGAAAAATCCCGAAGTCAAACCTGTTCCTTTCAAAGAGTTCTACAAGATTTTTTTTTGTGTCTTGTAATATTTTTAATTTGCTCTACACATTTTTTGAGTATTTCTAAGATTGTACATTTGTTTTAAAAATTTTTTCATACAAAAATATCGAAACGATGAATATTGAAACAATGAGGAACACCCGTCAGAATGAAAAAGTTAATTAACCTAATTTTTTAGGTTACAAAGAAAACCTAGAAAAAGTGTTATGCTTTCTCAGTAATTTGCTGGAAAATTTAAGCCAAAGTTCTTAAATATAAATATTTCAGGAATATTTAAGGAATAATTATATTCCTGCAAATCAATTTTAGTTTGAAAGATTTTAAACAAAACTGTTTATTAAAAACAATGTATACGTGTGTTGGTTAATTATATACTATGTATTATAATCACACGCTTTTAATTGTTTGATAAATTTGTATAGAAGCTTATCGTCTATTAAAATATAACGATACCGGGGATTTCGAGAAGGACTTTTATGTCTTTTGACCTCATCAAATGGGATTTCCTGGGCCTAGTTAATTTGCTCTTATGGTGATGGATAACGAGAATTTTCTAGTTTTTTAAGAGGCCTATAAAAATCAATTTATTCCAAGAATTACATTTCCTCATCAAGCAATTTAGTCCCGATTTGAATTTTTACGTTCTCATAATTTATGATAGGAGGTATTAGGTTCACGTGAATTGGACCTATCCAGTTCATTTATCCACAAAATATCAGAGGCATTGATTGCATTTGAGTTATTTCAAAAATGAAGAAGCTTTTTGAGAATTTTAAAAGGTTTCAAGATAATAAAAAATTTCTTAAAATTCCTGGGGAAATGTGAACTGATCTTTTATTTTTTAAATAATTTTTAAGAGAAAATTGACAAAGATTTCAAAAGATTTTTAATTATTTTCTCAAATTTCGAAAAAGAATGGGAAAGAGTTTTAAGCAAAATCTTTCAATTAGCAAGATTACAAAGATTTATAAAAAATGCGAATAAGTTAAAAAATTTTTTTACATTTTTTTCAAAATCAACTTACGTTCACACGAAACGCGATATCGACTTGAAAATTTGGGAAACTGAATATGAAGCATTAAGAAACGCGGGTCTGGTCCTAAAATTTTATAATTATGAAAAAAGCAAAAACAAATTTTGTCATACAAAATTTTTTTTTTATACTTATAAAAATGTAGAACCAGACCCGAGTTTCTTAATGCTTCATATTTAGTTTCCAAAATTTTCAACTCGATATCGCGTTTCGTGTGAACGTAAGTTGATTTTCAAAGAAATGTAAAAAAAAAATTGAGGTTACGCTCACATGGCCTTAAGGCATTTCGAAATTTTAAAAATATTCAAAATTAATTTGAAAGTTGAAAATATTTCAAAAGTTTTAAAAAATGTACATTTTTGAATATTTGGAAAAAAAATGTGAAGCTTCTTAAGGATTTTGAAAGGATTCACTTTAATAAAATAATTTTCTGAGGATTCATGGGAAAATTTGAACTGACTTTTTATTTTGAAAAAGTAATTTTGAGAGAACATTTAAAATAATTTTTAAAGATGACAACAGATTTTAAAAGATTTCTAAAATCTTCAGATTCTGGAAAACTTTAAAGCAATTTTTGTAATTTTTCAGAATTTTCAGAAAATTTTTAGAAAAATTCGAATAGTTTTAAAAGATATTTAGAAGGTTTGAAAGTTTTGGAAATAATTGAAAAAGTAATTTGAACTTTGAAAATATTTCAAAAATTTTAAACAAAATGTAAATTTTTGAAGATTTCGAAAAAAAATTCAATGCTTCTTAAGGAGTTTACAAGGCAACGATTTTTAAGCAAAATCTTTCGATTAGCAAGATTTAAAAATTTTATAAAAAATTTGAAAAAAAATTTTCAAAAGGGTTCACGACAATAAAAAATATTTCTCATAATTCATGGGATAATTTAAACTGATTTTCTATTAAAAACAATTAATTTTAAGATAATATTTAAAAAAAAAATTTATTTCAAAGGATTTCTAAAATTGTGAAAATAGGATCTGGAAGATTTGTAGGCAAGTTTTTTAATTTTTCAGAATTTCAATAAAAATTTTGGAAGAATTTTAAAAGATATTTAGAAGGTTTAAAAGTTTCGAAAATTGTGAAAAAATGATTTCAAGTTGGAAAATATTTCCAAAAATTTTAAACAAAATGTAAATTTTTGAAGATTTTTACTAAAATTTTGAAGCTTCAAGAAAATAAAAAAAACTTTCTTAAAATTCCTGGCAAAATTTGAACTGAATTTTTATTTTGAAAATAAATTGTAAGAGAAAATTGACAAAGATTTCCACAATTTTTTAATTATATTCGAAAATTTCGCAAAATCTTTCCATTAGCAAGATTAAAAAAATTTTTTAAATACGAACAAAAAATTTAAAAAGGTTTCACGATAAAACAAAATATTTCTCATAATTTAATTTAAACAAAATTTTAACATTTCAAAAGATTTCCAAAATTGTTAAAACAAAATGTAAATTGAAGATTTCCAAGAAAAAATTCGAATTTTTTAAAGAAGTTTGAGAGGTTTCAAGAAAATAAAAAAAATGCTTGAGATTCCTGGAAAATTTTTTTATTACTTTTTATTTTGAAAAGAAAATTTGAAAAAGTTTAAAAATATTTCAAAACATTATTATTATTTCAAAATATTTCTAAATTTTTTCAAAATTTTAGGAATATTTCAAGTAAATTTAAAAGATATATCTTCAAAACTTCTAAAAGTCCTAAATATCTTTCAAACTGACTCAAATTTTTCAAAATCCTGAAAAATAAACCATACTTCTTCGACATATCTGAAAGCTTCAAAAAAAATTTGAATTTTCTCTAGAATCTTAGGAAAATTATATATTTATTCAACATTAAAAACAAATAAACTCAAAAACGATATGTTTGCTCGAGATTTTTATTTTGTATTTTAAATTATTTATCCCCTAAAAATAATAATTTGGGCGAATTTTTTTTTCTTTCGTGACTTAAAAATCTTTCTTAGGATAAAATTTCAACTATTTGGTTTCACATTCGTCTTTTTGGATTGAAAATTAATCTGTTTTTGTTGAGGATTCCACTATTTAGTCCAAAATTTGTGTTTCCCGGTTAAAAATGCAACTGATTGAAAATTAATTTTGTTTCGTCGAGGATTCAACTTTTTTCTTGAAAATTAATTTTATTTAACATTCATAATTTTAGTCAAAAATTCATCTCTCCCATTAAAAATTAATGTTTTCGGTCAAAATTAATTTTTTTTTGTTGGGGATTCAGCTACTTTGTTAAAAATTGGTCTTTTTTGGCATGAATTCAACTATTTTTAATTTAAAATTAAAATATTTTTTGTTTAAAATATCATTTATGTTATCTAAATAATATAATCAATAATTTAATAATAATAATAATCAATGGAACAAAGTTCTTCAACAATTTGAAATACAAAAGTTAATGTTTTATTCCGTTTAAGAAATATAAGGTAGAAAAGTATCTATAAATTGCTGAAGATTTCCTAATTTCTTAGTTACAAATATTTTAAACACATTACAATTTCCAAGAGTTCAGGAAAATGTGTTGAATTTATTTAAAATTTAGGTTTTTGATATAAAAAAATTTTATTGTTGATCCACAAAATTAAATATCTCTTTCGAACTTTCTGAAAATATGCATGCGCGCGCGTAGCGCGCTTTTACCCATTGTCCAATTATTAAAAAGCGCATGGCGCCATTTTCGATTAATTCTTGAAACTATCTCGAAATTACTCGAAACAATTTGAAACTATGGTTGTCGAGAAATGCGCGTTATGATTGGATGAAGCTATCGTTCCTATTTTCCCGTTTGAAATAAAAATTTTGCAAACTTCAGGCTTATGAGAAATTTAAGGTTATTTAAATAATATATTCAATAATAATAATCAATGGAACAAAGTTGTTCCGTACTTCAATATACAAACTGTAATGTGTAGATTTTTGAAGATTTCAAGAGTGAAGAAACTCTTGAAGAATTTTAAAAGGTTTTAAGATAATAAAAAAAAAGTCCTTGGAAAATTTAAACTGATTCTTTATTATAAAAAAAAAATTAATTTTGAAAGAAAATTGACAAAGATTTCAAAAATTTTAATATCATTTCTTAAAATTTCGAAGAATAATATTGGTCATTGTAAAGAAAACTTTTTCAATTAGCAAGATTACAAAGTTTTATAAAAAAAATCTGTCAAGCTGAGGAGACATTTAGAAGTTTTAGAAAGATGCAAAATTAATTTCAAACTTGAAAAAGTTTTGAAGAAGTTAGAAGAAAGCGTACATTTTTGAATATTTGGAATAAAATTTTTTTAACTTTTTAGGCTTTTTGAAAGGTTTCGCGATAATTAAAAATATTTCTTAAAATTCGTGGGATAATTTGAAATTATTTTTTATTTTGAAAAATGAATGTTAAGAGAATATTTAAAAACATTTCAAAAGATTTAAAAAGATGTCCAAAATTGTCAGAACAAAATCTGGAAGTTTTAAAGACATTTTCAAACAAATTTTCAGAATGTTAAGAAAAATTGTTGAAAAACTTGAATAATTTCAAAAGATATTTAACACGTTTAAAAGTTTTGGAAATGATTAAAAAAAAAAAGAAATAATTTGTAATTTGAAGATATTTCCACAAACTATGAATTATATGATATGAATTTCAAACCAAGAAGATGAACTTTTAACCAAAGATGGAATAATTAAATTTTTAATAAAAAATCAAATCAATTTTCAACAAAATAGTTTCATTTTCAATTGAAGACAAGAACTGTTACCAAAACAATTTAACTTTCAACCAAGTAGTTTCAATTTGTAATTAAAAAGATGAATTTTCAACTAAATTGATGAATATTTAACTGAAACACTTGAATTTTCAACCAAAAAGATGAATTTTCAAACAACAAGATCAATTTTCTACAAAAAAGCGGGGTTTTCAATAAAAGACATGAATTTTCAACGAAATAGTTTAATTTTCAAGCAAAAATTGAATTGTTAAACTTATAATTTAAAAAAACTAATGTTCAATCAAAGAGACAAATTTTTAATTAAAATGATGGAATATTTAATTGATGTAGTTACATTTTAAGTTAAAAAAGATGAAATTTCAACCAAGAAGATTAACTTTGACCAAAAAAGATGAATTTTCATAAAAATACACGGATTTTCAACTAAAAAAGAGAAATTTTGAACAACAAAAAAAGTAATTTTGAAAGCAATAGTTACATTTTCAAACAAAGTGATGAATATAAACTAAAATTATGAGTCTTTAACTGGAATAGTTATATTTTAAACCAAAAGTTTAAGGAAATAATTTTCAACAACAAAAATTTCAACAAAAAAGTTAAAGTTTCAACTGAAATAGTAACATTTTAAGTAAAGAAAATTAATTTTTAACGAAAGAAAGAATGAAGTTTCAACAAAATATCTCAGTTGGCAACCAAGGAGGTGAATTATGAATTAAAATTATGAATCTTCACCAAAAAATTAATTTTTAACAAAAGAGTTTACCTTTGAACCAAGCAATTAAATTTTTATTCCAAAAAAAGATGAATTCTGAACGAAAAATGTAGTATTTGATATTTCAGCCAAAAAATATTTTGATTTTTTATAAAAACACTTGAATTCAACCAAAAAAGACGACTTTTCAACAAATAAAGATTTTTTATTTAAGAGAGAAAAAAATTGCTAACAAACTGTTGAATTTTAAGCAAAAATATAAATTTTCCTCGAAGAAGATTAATTTTCTACCAAAAGAACGAATTATCAACATAATGCATGAATTTTCAACCAAAAACGATCAATTTTCAACGAATAATTTCGTAACAGTTAAATTTTCCGTTAAAAAAATTAATTTTCGGCAAATAAAAAAAAAACTATTTTCCAACAAAATAGATAATAACAGTAATAAGAATTTCAGTTTCAGTTGATAATAGAACTGACAAGAATTTGAAATTTATTCATGTAAAATTTTATCATAACATTTTTTTATAAAAATAATTAATTTTCAACCAAGAAAAAGAAAATTTTCAACCAAACTGATGAATCTTTGATAAAAAGATTAATTCTGAACAAAAAGCGTAATAGCTGATATTTCTACCAAAAAATATTTTAATTTTCATTAAAAAACTGTTGAACCAAAAAATAGGAAGCGGCATATTTTACAAACCTCAGTACATGGATATTATTATATGATGACTTTATTTACTTATGCGACTGAATATACATAATTTGTAGATTAAGATATATCTGCATTTTTATCAGGAATATACGAAATTATTGAATTGGCATACATTTATGACATTCTTGGCATTAAAAATTGGAACATCATAGTCATCCTCGGAATATCTCAGGGATATAAAAATTTCCACAACGTAAAATATCCCTCACGATATGGACGATATCCTCTGATGTACCTGGGATATCCCAGTTTATAAATTGATAATGAAATATTGCAAAAATATGGCGCTGCTACTTTTATCGATACAAATATTTTTCTTGTTGGTGTTGCTACAAGCATTGTATTTTCAACAAACTGAGTAGAAACACCGACAAGAAAAATAGTAACCAATAAAGTAACAGCGGCATATTTTACAAACTTCAGTACATTGATATCATTATATGATGACTTTATTTACTTATGCGACTGAACATACATAATTTGTAGATTAAGATATATCTGCATTTTTTTCAGGAATATACGAAATTATTGAATTGGCATACATTTATGACATTCTTGGCATTAAAAATTGGAACATCATAGTCATCCTCGGAATATCTCAGGGATATAAAAATTTCCACAACGTAAAATATCCCTCACGATATGGTCGATATCCTCTGATGTACCTGGGATATCCCAGTTTATAAATTGATAATGAACTATTGCAAAAATATGGCGCTGCTACTTTTTTCGATACAAAAATATTTTCCTTGTTGGTGTTCCTACAAGCATTGTATTTTCAACAAACTGAGTGGAAACACCGACAAGAAAAATAGTAACCAATAAAGTAACAGCGGCATATTTTACAAACCTCAGTACATTGATATCATTATATGATGACTTTATTTACTCATGCGACTGAATATACATAATTTGTAGATCAAGATATATCTGCATTTTTCCAGGAATATACAAAATTATTGAATTGGCATACATTTATTACATCCTTGGCATTAAAAATTGGAACATCATAGTCATCCTCGGAATATCTCAGGGATATAAAAATTTGCACAACGTAAAATATCCTTCACAATATGGATATCCTCTGATGTACCTGGGATATCCCAGTTTATAAATACACACTGTAAAAACTATGGTTCCATTATGATTGAACATAATTTTTTTGGCGTCCTATTATAATACCAACTCGTCTTGTTTTGAAGCCATCGTTCGTACGATTTTAATTTGCTAACTTCAGATTGAAAAGTGATACGTACAAGCGAACTAAAATAATGCACAGGGAGTATTGTTTGAATTGCTTGCAACTTCATGCTTAAAATAAAAAAAAATAAAAAAAAAATAGAAAACCATTACGTAGACAAAGCAGAGATATGCGAGACCCGAACCCGATTCAAAATACACGGGTCCGGGTTCAACAGTTTGCATCAGGAGATCGAATATGAAAACTTGCGTCCGGGTATCTCAAAAATTTAATTCCATATTTTTCGGGTCAGATCTCTAGTAGTAGTATGGAAATCAATTTTTTACAATATATAATGATCATAAAGTATAAAGAATATTATGAATCTTTCTCTAAAAAATAGGTGGGTCATGAAAATATCAAAAGCATTGTTGTAGCTTTTTCTTAATGCCTATTGGGTAATTTGAAAAACTCGAAGGATCTTTCGTGCCAAATTCACAGAAGTAATGAAGAATCGAGTTTCCGTTGTTCAAGATTTATTAATTTGAAATTTGATTATTACATTTCCAGTAAGAATAATTAATTTTCATCCAAGAAAAGGAAGAAAAACAGTTAAACCAAGAAGTACAAATTTTCAATAGAAGAAGTACATTTTCAACCAAGAAAGATTTTTCAATATTTCAATCAATAAAGAGAAAAATCTCATCTTAAATGTTGAGTTTTTAAGTTACAAAGACGAATTTTTGAAAAAAAGTTGAATTTACAACTCGAAAATATGCATTTTCTACAAAAATAATTGAATTTTTGACTTAAAAATACGAGTTTTCAACAAAATAAGTGAATTTTTAACTGAAGAAGATTAGCTTTCTAGCAAAAATAACTACATTTTTAACTAAAAAAATTCATGTTAAAAAAAAAAATCCAACCAAATTTGTTGAATTTTTACCTAAAAGAATGAATTTATAATTAAAATTCGGCAATTTCAATCAAAAAAATAAATTTTTAACCAAATAGTTGAATTTCAAACGAAAAGGTTATATTTTTACCAAAAAAAAAGATAAATTTTCAATAAAAAATAGAATGGTTTAATTTTAAGTTAAAGAAATATGTTTATAACCAATTAAAATAAAATTTCAATGAAATAGTTCAATCTTCTTCCAAACAGATTAAATGTTTATCAACAAAAAAATCGACGGAAAATTGAATAGCTACATTTTTAGTTGAAAAAATTAATTTTCAATAAAATAGATGAATATTTGGTTAAAAAAGATCAATTTTCAACAGAAAATAGAATAGTGTAATTTTTAAATAGAGAAATGAACTTTTAGACAAATAAAATATATTTCCAGCGAAATAATTGAATTTTCAACCAAACAAATATATTTTCTACTATAAAGATTATATGTCTTTAAAAAAAAATTTCGGCAGAAAATTAAGTTAAATTTTTAGTTTAAAAAATTGATTTTCAATGAAAACACTAATTTTCAAGCAAGGAAAAATTAATTTTCAATAAAAAAAAATAATTTTCTACCAAGAAAGGATAATCTTTAATAAAATATATGAATTTTCAACCAAATATTTTAATTTTCAATGGAATTTTCAGCTAATAGTTGAATTTTCAACCTAAAAGGTGAATTAGTCGCCAAGAAGATTAATATTCTATACCACAAAAGACACACAAAAGTTTCAAGAATATACAGAAATTTTCAAACATATCTGTAATTGAATTTTAAACTGAAGAAGATTAATATTCAAACAAACATGATATAGTTACATTTTTAGTAGAAAATTAATTGAAAAAAAAAAGAAAAACTAATTTTGAACAAAAAAAAATTAATTTTCTACCTTAAAAGAATAATTTTTAATAAAGTATATGAATTTTCAACCAAGTATTTGAATTTTCAGCTGAAGAAGATAAATGTTCAACCAAACATGGAATAGTTAAATTTTCAGTTCAAAAAATGTTAACAAAATAGTTGAATTTTGAAAAAAAGATTTTGCAACTAAAATGATGAATTATGAACAAAATAACTGAATTTTTATTTATAAAAAGTAAAATCAAAATATTTATTTATTTTTCACGCTCAATATGTAAATAATTGTTAAACTCTTGTGCAATTCAAAGACTCAAAAAAATACGTAAATCTACGCTACCATTCTCAATTATCTAAATTGAAAAATGAATCAACAATTTCAGAGATTTTCAAAATTATATCGTTTTAAGCAATTTTAAGCTCGAAACATTGAAAATGGAAAGATTAAATTTTTTTTAACTGAACAATTTTTGAATTAGAAGTGAAATTATTCTAATTTTAGGTTCTCACAAATTTATAATTGTTCAATTTGTTATTCATGAATCAAAAATTGTTTTAAAATCTATTTTGTATATTCTCTCAACATTATTATTTTTAAAAATAAAAAGTCATTCAAAACTTTTCCAGGAATCTTAAGAAAATTTTTGTATTATTTGAAACTTTTCAAAATCCTTAAACAGTTTCAAAAATTTATTTAAAAATGTTGAAGAATCTACATTTTGTTTTAAAATTTTTAGAACGTTTTGAAATTAAAAAAATGGTTTAATCCTTGAAAATTAAAAAATCACTTAAAATGTTCCAAATTATTTTTTGATAATTTTGGATGTCTTTTGAAATCTTTTTTAATATCCTGTTAAATTTAATTTTTCGAAATAAAAAGTCATTTTAAGTTTTCTCAAGAATCTTAAGAAAATTTGTTTTGCTGTCGTAAAACCTTTATTCCCTTTAATTTATACTTACATGCATAAATCACATGACACTTGTAAATAAATATAACCTAATCTAATCAGAAAGTGTTAAAGTACTGAGAAAAAAATTAGATGTGAAATTCTAAGAATAATTAGACAAAAAATATCAGTCACTTTTGACGTAAATTACAGAAATATAATATGTAAATTACCTCGGACAGTGTAAAATCACATGCACATAACCTGCTGCTTTCTCCATGCCTCATGTAATAATAATATTAACAAATTGTGATTTTTCATTTTTCTGTAATTTTGCAGAATAGCTGGTATTTTGTAAACAATTTTTCGGTGTAGAATTTAAAAATGTTCTTGTTTTGTGGAAGATAAATTGGAGACTTTCTGCGTAAAATACAAACATTTTCCACTAAGGATTCGTCATGTGCTTTACTTCATCTTCTAGAGTTTATTTCTTCTTCTTAGTGCTTACTTCTTTTTCTTAGTCTCCTCATTCTTAACTAACAATAATTTCACAGTGCTAATCAACATATTATTTTAAAACAGGATTTATAAACTTCTAACATTGTTTATAACCCAGATGCTATATTTCAGTGACAGTTCACGCATGTTTAACGTTCCCATGTGCTACGTTACGTCATTGAAATTTGATTCTGACTTCAGTCCTGTTTTGATCCAAAAAAGTTGTACCAAAACGTCGTTTAGTGGCATCAAAATCAAGTGGCATTAGAATAGAGCCACCGAGATTATATTTTTGGATGACTGTTTCAATACCGAAAACTAGTCTTGAAATGATACTTTTTTTACAGTGCAATAGCCTGCCGATATCCCTTGATTACAAATGGCTTTGTAAAATTGAAAAACATACAAAACCATCTATTGTGACGTATATGTGGTTGTGGAGTGGAAAATTGCATTGTCTACTGTCAGTTCCTCTTTCATGGCGATGTTGTTCTACAGGGTACAAACTGAAATTGTTAGCTGAATAAAATTGATTATTTTCTGTTATTCTCATCCGCATGTTCCTTGGAAAATGAGTAGCAGGATTATGATGAACAGGAATATGAAAAGCAAATAGATTGTCTGTGATGAGACTGAAATGATAATGTTGATACTCTGCCGTTCGTATAGAAACATAAGACATCAGAGAGGGTAGTTTATTAGGTTGCAGCCAGGTGGGTACATCTCGATTGTCGAATGGTTGGATATATCCATGAGAAGTACAGTCGTCCCGCATTGTTGCAAAAAGTTGGTCTGGAAGAATATGGGGATTCCGAACTATCCCACCTGCACCTAATTTTGTAAGAAAAAATTGACATTAATTTATTGAGATTCTGTACAGTATTAACCTAAACTTTTTGAAATCAAGGTGAGCTAAGAATGACCTATGCATGCATGAAATGAAAAATGTTTCGTTCAACAATGTCTAACTTCGCTCAATTTGGATTAATCGATCTCGGACAAATTCTATTTGAAAATATAAGATTTCAGCATATTGAAACCGTCGTTTGTTTTAATCGTGATAAGGCTTTGAAAGAATTCCACTTTCCGGCCAAACTGTGCGATATTGAAAAAAGATACAAAACAGAAGTCAAGAAAACAAGTGTAAAAAAATAATAATATAAATAATAATAACTAATGATATAAATAATAGAAATAATGATTCGGCACACTTTTCCGTGTTTTTGTTTAGCTTCCATTTTTAGTTTATTTGGGAATCATTTAAAGTTCGCTTGACTAATGTACAGTATTGCTATAATTGATAAGAAACATTTTTTAACAAAAGGTTTTTAATTCAAATAATCTTAATTAATTTAAAATTGTTACATCCATCAAAGTTTAATTTGAAAATGTTCATCGTAATATTTATGCTTGGAAAAATTATAATACGTGCGCCAATGGCATTTGGCACTTCTTCAATTGCGTTTTTCTCCAAGATCGGTTTTCCAAAGTCCCAACCTTAAATATGCCTTGGTGCCCCATTTTTCAACATTAAGAGATCTTTCTGTGTCTTTGAGAAAAATGAGACAAACTACTATTTTATGACTTATTTCGACTCTTGTTTCCCAGGTGGAAAAATTCTATAGAATTTGAGTAGAATGAATCTATAAAATTTCTACATGAATTCTGTAAAATTTCAAAAGCACCAAAACACGAGAAAGGTCTTCGGCCCGATTTCTAGAATAATTTGGACCACTCGTTACATTTCTCAGGTCAATCTGGAAAAAGAAGCTAATATCCAGGTGACTTCTAAATGAATTCTACGGGGACACAATAACACAATGAACAATAAAATACACAAAAAAGATTAATACCTCTTGAAATTGAAATTTTTTAACAAAAAACGTTTTAATTTGATCAACTGTAAATATGAATTAATTAATGATTTTTAAAATTGAACTGTAGTTCATTTATTCGAAATTGAACAATAATTGATTGATTTTATAGGGCGATTCTGAATCTGTTAAAAATAAACAATTTACAGATTTTGACGTTAAAAATTAAACAGTTTCAATTTCAAAGCCATAGTAGTTAATCAAATGTAAAGTGGCGATTGAAACTTTATAAACTATCTGTTGTTTCAGATTCAGTCTAAAATATACAATTTTTAACGAATTTAATTTAAAAATTTTTAATCAAGAAAAGAACAATTTTTTAATAGTCAGCAATGTTTGTCTGTTTACATAAAATGAACAATTATAAATTAAATATTTACAACTAAACAATTTTAAATTGAATTTTTTGAAACAGAATGCCTTGAATCGTTAGCATTTCGGAGAGCTAAACTTAAACTTTGAACATTACAATATTAATTTTAATTGTTCAAATTCAAAAAAATTTTAATTGTAAGTGAAAATATTGAATTTGTATGTGTAAATACAGATAAAAATGTATTCATTCAGAAAAAAATCGAGTATTCCAGAAGATATTTAGAAGTTTTGAACCAATTTAAAAATAATTAAAAACTTGAAAATATGTCAAAAAATATAAAACAAAATGTAGATTTTGAAGATTTCAAACGAAAAATTTAGAAGCTTTTCAAGCATTCTGAAAGGTTTCAGAATAATAAAATAATTTATTAAGATTCCTTGAAAAATTGAAAATGATTTTTCATTTTGAAAAATTAATTTCAAGAGGATATTTAAAAAGATTTCCAAAACTGTAAAAATAATAATCTGGAAGATTTTAAGGAAATTTTTTTAATTTCGCAGGATTTATAAAAAGTTTTCGGAAAAAATCGAATAAATTCAAAAGATATTTAGAAGTTTTGAAAAATTTTCAAAAATGATTTCAATTTTTCAAAGATTCCAAATGTGTAAGATGAAAAGTTCCTGGGGTTTAAAGTGATTTTTTAGTAAAAAAATATAAGTTTAAGAGAATGTTTTAAAAGATTTCAAAAGAAATTTTGATGTATAAATAACAATTGAACAATTATTCATTTGCAACAACTTAAAATTAAAATAATTCAAATGCTAATTTGAAAAATTTTCTATTTAAAAAAATTCTAATCTTTCAATGTTTAATGTTTCTAACTTAAAATTGCCTAAAATGGTATACTTTTAAATGATTTGGTTGATTCATTCTTCAGTTTAGGGCATTAAAAATAAAAGCGTGCATTTATAATTAATACAAATTATGAATCGTTGAAACGATTACTTCACACAAATAATTGTTTAAAAACAAGAAAAAAATCTGCCTCAGCCCGGATCTGAACCGGGCAATATGAATATCGCAAAGAGTGGAAATAGACGCCTAAATTTTGCTATTTAAAAATAATCGTTTTATAGTTTATGCTTGACTTCGGAAATTTTATGAATATATATTGAAATGAAATTTGTAAAAATATTTGTTCTTCAAGAAGGAAATAATGAAAGTATAATCCCATATTGTTTGAAAACTATAAGTTTAAAAAAATATGATTTGTAATAATTGTAAATGAAATGGAATGGAAAGCTAACTGGATTCAAGCTATACCTTCAACATTCCATCCATTCATCAACAAATAATAAAATAAGTTTTTTAAACACAGTAGTATATACTTCTTTTTTAAATATAAGAAGTGTGACTCAAGAACGAAACTTCTTTCAATTCAACAATTTTTTAATGAAAATGCAAAGTTGAATTCTACAATCAGAATATTTCGAACCAACCATTTTACGCAAATAGTATTAAAATTAGATACATTTTTTTGTAGCGGCAATTTTATTTTAAATAGGAGTAACTATATGTTACAACAATATCTATTTCCAACCTTTGTTGAATAAAGTGCAAAGATTGAAGTTTGAAGTTGGAACTTGAACCCAACACGAATCATCAGCATCACACATAGTCACCAGCATTAAATCTAAAAGGGATGCTAAGGGATCATCATATTAGTCATCAATTCTTAAAAGACATCCTGAAGATTTTTATTTTAATGACCTTAACGCACGAATACCATCTGAACTGAGCTCAAGGTTGACGTTGGTGACACTTTATATCAATTCCTAGGAAACATCTTGTAGATTTTTATTTTAAGAACCTGGTGTGACACCTGGAGATACCTGATGCATGGGGACCATCTAGACATAGTTGGGGTCAAACTTTTTATTACCCTTGATATCAACTTCTAGAAGACTTCCTGTGAATTATTATTTCAAGGACGTGATGCATTAACGGATCAACTCATGCACAGAGATCATCTTAACTGAATCTGTAGTTGACGCTGGGCACCGTTGTGATCAATTCCTAGGAGCCTTCCTGCAAAATTTTTGTTCCAAAGATCTGGTGAGACACCTGATGCACGGGGACCATCTAGAAATAATTTGGGGAAAACTTTTCTACACTGGATATCAGAAGAATTCCTGTGAATTATTATTTTTTAGGATGTGATGCATTAACGGATTAACCCATGCACAGGGATCATCTTGACTGAATCTGAAGTTGACGCTGGGCACCGCACCGTTGTGATCAATTCCTAGGAGCCTTCCTGCAAAGTTTTGTTC
>CAKNYM010042804.1:25333-44379 GCA_932195095.1 Andricus curvator | reverse complement strand
CATTCCCTCTTCCGATCTGCTGCAGAGGGCCCGCCCCCCTTCCAAAGTGTTACGTAATTTATGCACGACCCCTAACTTGCATTTTAGTTTTCTGTATTCGTCTAAATTCCGACCTTACAATGCTTTTCGAATGAGTCTCGCGTTATTTCTGTTAATCTTGCATCATACCTTCTACTCACTCCTACTTCCTTCTGTTATTTTCTGTTAAATTTGGAATACTCGAGAGCGAATAGCAGCTAGGCGGACAGCAGGCATGCATTACACAAGGCGACTGGACTGCTGTTCTTTAACTCGCCTTCCAGATCAGTGTCCGTAAACTTTTTTCTTTGAAATGGAAGATAAAAAACAAGGAATATGATTTTTTTAAATCTAAAAAATCTATGGTATTCCGTCAAAAATCTAATAAAAAAATTGTTTGAATTTTTTGGTTTAAAATACCCGACTTCGGGTGAAAAATGTTAACATTACCTAAAATTGTTTCAAAATTGTAAATCTTGTTGGAAATTAATTATTTTTGTTTAAAACAACCGATTTCCGGTTAAAAATGCTAACATAACCGTAAATTGTTCCAAAATTGTAAATCTTCTTTGAAATTTGTATCGAAATTTCGGGTGAAATCCGCTAGTTCAACATCATTTGTACACAAATTTTTAATCTTCTTTGATTTCTAATGATTTTTTACTAAAACTACCTATTTCCGGTGTAAAACGCCAACATAACCTAAAATTGTTAAAAAGTTGTGAATATTCTTTAAAATATCTTCTTTTTTTTATTAAAAATACCAATTTTCGACAAAAGACTAAAAACCCAAAATTATTAAAAGATTCTGAATATTTTGTTCAAATTATCATGATTTTTGTTTGAAAATTAAAATTTTCTATTTAATAAGCCAAACGAGACCTAAAATTGTTCAAAAATTAGGAATCTTCTTTGAAATTTTTGGTTTAAAAATACAAATTTTAGGTGAAATCACACCAAAATAACCTAAAGTTGCTCAAAATTGCAAATATTCTTTGAAGTGATAATGTCATAGTGTAAATGCCAATGTATGCTGCCCGTCTAGCTGCTGCGCGGCACAAACATTCGACTGGACTGCTGCTCTTTAAATATTCATAACTCGCGAACTAGATTAGTGGCCATCAATTTTTTTTTAATGAAAGATAAAAAACAAGAAATATGATTATACAAAAAACAAAATATAGCGTATTCCATCAAAAACCCAATCCAAAAATTGTTTTCATTTTTTTGTGAAACTTTCTTTCTTTCAAATGTTATATAAAACAGCATATTTTTTTACAAAACGCCTAAAAGTTTTATAAGAATACGAAAAAAAGTGTCGAAAATATTACACTTTAAAAAATAGTCGGCCAAAAATAAAAAAATGGTGTAGCTTCCAGAATTTCAAAAAATCCTTTGGCCACAAAACATTACCCATAAAGTACTATAACTTCACTAAGTTTAATTAAAATCGATGAGATGGCTGCCAGGTTTGATATCTCTGACCTGGAAAACGTCAGCGGACAACCACTGCCCACTTGAATAGACCAGGGGTCCCCAGCGAGTAGAAATTTCTCGAGTTCAGCTCTTTGAACACGTGTGGATTGCTCGCCTCGTTTCCCCCCACCAAGAGTCTCTACTCTAAGAGTTTGGGGTGGTGGTAAATTCTATTATATGACGTCAGAATTTACCACCACCTCGAACTCTTAGAGTAGAGTAGAGACTCTTGGTGGCGGAAACGAGGCGAGCAATCCACACGTGTTAAAAGAGCTGAACTCGAGAAATTTCTCCTGTTGCTCCCACGAGCAGGTAGGGAAAAGGGTTCGTCCATGCTTGTAGAGCCCCGCATGCAAGGATAAGGCTGTATACTCTGAGAGGTCGCCCGGTATTCCAGAGTCACCGTTTGAGACACCTCACCCAGGTGCAATTCAGCTTTCGGCACGGTTGTTACGCCTCCGCTTAGGGGTTATTCCTTCGGGACCATCTCTGGACAATTGCCCGCGATTGCTTATTAATTATTGTAACCATATTCAGCAGAAACCCTTGGTACAGGGACCCTCTATCCGCAACCCGAGGACGCGTTCGGTGGCTTTGTCATAGGCCCTTCGGTTCGATTCCCAAGGAACCAAAACCGAATATATATATACACATGTACAAGGTGTTTTTTTTAACTTGAGACATCGAAATATCAAAAAATACGCATCCTATGACAAAAATATCCGTAATAAAAACCTTTTATTTTCGAGGGGGAAAAGCGACTTTGAAAAAATTTACCCCGCCGCACCCCCCCCCCCCCAGGAGGCAGGAGTGGGGGTAACTTTGTAATTTCAAATGGGAACCCCAATTTTTTATCACAATTCAGATTCTACTTTATGAAATACATAAGTTTTATTCGACAACTTTTTTTCGATTCGCGTTTTTTTTTCTAGTTTTCGACTCCCCCTCCTGGGGGGGTGGGGTACATTTTTTCAAAGTCGCTTTTCCCCCTACAAAATAAAAAGTTTTCATTACGGATATTTTTTTCATGGGATTCGTATTTTTTGAGATATTTTGATGTCTCAAGTTAAAAGAAACACCCTGTATATATGTATATATACAGGGTGTCCCGCGAGAATTCTGGTTCCTTTTAGGGGGGCGTAGGATAAGTAAAAGTAAGCAAAAAAGTCCCCCAAAATGTTTGGATCTGGGGCATATTTTGGGAACAACAGAGGGTACAAATTGTATGTACGTGTGAGCATGTGTGGCGTGCGCGCGTCATGTGAACAGGCAGTCTCCCACCAAAGCGCACGAGGTAATGATGGCAATGACTCAATTCGTTAAAGTTCGAGTTTGATTAAACTGAAAAATAACTTTTAATGAATTCTTGTACAAATATTTGTACAAGAATTCATAACAAGTTATTTTTCAGTTACATAAACGTAACAAATAATTGTCAAGAATAAATAGCCCTAAAATACGTTTTAAAACAAGTTTTTTTTTCTAATGGTATTTCATATTTTTCTTACGATTTTTCAAAATTCGTATTCAAAATTTCTTTTTAAGTTTCTTTTTAATTTAAAATAATTACATAAGTCACCTTCGAGTTATTTATCTCCAGCCCCATAATAATACTCTGAAACCCCCAAAAAACACCCCTATTACTTTTAGCTAAAGAAATACCAACTCGCTCTAGGTGATGCCGCCAAACAATTTAAAAATTATAAATAATCACCTAAGTCACGTTCGTAAAGTACTAGAGAAGGTTTATGGAGATGGCAGAATATTATTATGGGGTTGAGAAGGTAGCTTTGAGTTTTACGAACGTGACTTGAGTGATTATTTATAATTTTAAAATTGTTTGGCGGCATTACCTAGAACGCTTTGAAAGTATTTCTTTAGCTGGAAGTAATAGGGGTGTTTTTTTCGGGTTTCAGAGTATTATTATGTGGTTGGAAATAATAACTTGAAGGTGACTTGTGTAATTATTTTAAATGTAAAAAAAAACTTAAAAAGAAATTTTAAATACAAATTTTGAAAACTTTTAAACAAAATATGAAATACCATAAGAAAAAAAAACTTGTTTTAAAATGTATTTTAGAGGGCTATCTGTTCCTGATCATTATTTGTTACGTTTATGTAACTGAAAAATAACTTGTAATGAATTCTGGTACAAATATTTGTACAAGAATTCATTACAGGTTATTTTTCAGTTTGATCAAACTCGAACTTTAACAATTGTGTGATTGCCGTCGCTACCTCTAGCGCTTTGGTGACGCGCGCACGCCACACATGCTTAGACGTACATACAATTCGTACCCTCTGATGTTCCAAAAATATGCCCCAGATCCAAAAATTTTGGGGGACTGTTTTGCTTACTTTTACTCTCCCTACGTCCCTCTAAAAGGAACCAGAGTTCTCGCGGGACACCCTGTATACATATATATCTGAAAGCTGACCGAAGGATTTCTAAAAATATTCATTACCTTTCTTAGCACTTCATATTATTTAAAAAATGGGTTTTTTATAGTAAAACTTTTCTCATTAACATAATTCAAAATTGATGCAAGAACGGAAAAGATTCTTTGATTCGAGACAAATCGATTGACCTATAATATTAATACATTGTATTGAAGAGTATGGATGTAATGGTCATTTATATAATTTGAAAAATCTGTTGTTTACAGAAAGTTTTTTTCATTAACATAATTCAAAGTTCATACGACTCATCAATTGCCTCAGTGTCGAAATGTACATCAATTTTGACATTATATATTATTGTTCCCCTTCGACGACAAAAATTCAAAATGTCAAAGTGCCCCAAACATACCAACTCTCCCGTAGCACTACAGTTATGGATTGTGGTAAACATGTTTCTATTATGATTTCAGTGTTATCTCGGCGATGCCTTCCGCTGTGCAAGTTGTCCTTACTTGGGAATGCCAGCATTCAAACCAGGTGAAAAGATCGTACTATCAGACTCTCAACTCGTAAATCTTTAAGTTTTACGTATTTTTTGTAAATAAGCATCTATATTTAGCAGAACAAAATAATACCAGTATTGCATCATCAAAAAAAACTTGAAAATTGAGTAAAATTCGCATAATACTAAAAAAGTCGTTCTTTGTTAATTCATCAAAATTTTAAGTACCCAGATACCAACAATTCAAAAGAAGATAAATTGAGTTATCTATACATTGAATCGAATAGAAAGGCTTGTTTGGTACAAATAAAAGCGTACACGCATTTGAAAAGTACAAGAACCATTTTATTCAGTACTTATACATAGGATTCTTACAACTTTATCGGTAATAGAGTTTTTTTAAAGTCATTTGTTACATGCAATCAGATTTAAAATGAACATAAAACATTATTTAACTATGGCATTATCGACCAATAAAGATAATAAAAACTGAAAAAAGTTTATTTTCTTCACCTTTATTTTATTCCAGTTTGTACATTTCATATAATTTGAGAGAGTCATTGTTTAACACACGACATTGTAGTAAAATAAGTACTGTTTTCAAATCTATGATTAAAATAAATATAATATTCTTCATAATATTCCACTAGGAACCGCACTTGACTACTATTTCGGAACAAAAAAAGATTAAATCACAGATAAAGTGTAAAATAAAATTTCTGATTGAAGTTAGTAAGTCAAATTTTTAATTTTCATTAAACACTTAATTAAAGTTTTGCATGCTTAAAAACGCATTCAGATAAGTCATGATAATTCTCTTTATTACTGTTTCATGTTTCATTTTTTAAATATATTAAAATAATTATTTGCAATCACTTTTTCTTATATAAAGAAAAAAACAAATATATATATATATTGCACGTAACAGACGAGTTTTTTTTTGAGAGAGGAAAACAGCCATTTCGCCATAAATCCACTATCTCTGAAGATCAGTGTGTGGGAAAGGGTTGTTTTCCGATGTGGTGACAGAATGAGATTTGTCTTCAGTACATTTACATTTCGCTGATAAGTCTCTATGCGTTAACGTCGATGCCTATGATAATTCGGTCTAAATCTAAAATATACAGTTTATATGTTATGTTTCTAAAGGGGTCGTTGTTGCGCACATTTTTTGAAGCTCAAGTTTAAGGGGGATACAAAGCATGGGGAAATCCTAGTTGCAAGATTGAGGCTAGCCGGATGAATGTATTTGTCTAGTTTTTGCATACATAATATAAGGTAAATTCACCTATTTTTCGTCCGTGTAAGGGTTTCGGCAGAATTTAAGACCAATAAACAAGTGTAATCCATTAGTTTCGCTAAAAAAACTATTACTGATCTAAGAATATATATTATTTTATAGACAACCATTTTTGTTTGGACAAATTGCACCGGAAATTTCGGAAATCACGCAAAGATGTCATTGTACGTCGTTGCATCCGCCTGATTCGTTTTTGGATATATTTGCGTCCACGGGTTGCCCCTATTTCGTCCGGACGCAAACTGGTACTTGCACCATTTTGCGTCCACGCGATAATAAATCGTTTGGACGCAAATAGGGACAGAATTTGTAGGACCCTATTTGCGCCCGCTCTTCAAAGGTTATGAAAAACCGTGCATATCGAAAGAGAAATATTTTTCACATCACTTACGACAATTTTCAGCACTACTTAGCGACTATTGTGTGAAATAAATAATTCACTGATCATTCGTGTGATGAAATCAGATTTTTGAATAGCTTGTTGATCTGGATTTCACACGCCACTTGACTTACCTGGTAATTATTTCTCCGGATCCGCAATAACGACAAAATTGACAGTCCGTTTCACAGTCCACTCTACTAAGAATTTGCTCTCTGTGCACTAGTAAACACAAATGGCCACTTACGGCGCGTAACATGAAAAATGAAATTCGAGTTATATTTCTAAATTTCGATAAAACACATATTTGAATGGACGCGCATGTAGAGTATTGTTAATAGAATAAAATAAACACTCTTCATGAATCAATAAGTATTCGTGAATCAATAAGTATACAAATTCATTAAATTTACTATTTTTCAATCAGGTTAGGACGCAAATAGGAGCACGGACGCAAACAGGTGCATTTACCTTAAAGAGTATCAAGATTATCGATAAATGGCTTTTCTCAGAAAAAAAGTATTATATATGCAAAAAACTAGATAAAATGATTCATCTGTTTGAACTTATTCTTACAACTAGGATTTCCCCATGCTTTGCATTCTCCTTAACGCTTTCATCAACGTTACAAAATGCATTCCTTTTATTACAAATAAAAATTTCATATTTAAAAATTCTACAGTAGTCATCTGCTCTTCTATCTTAACTCTCATTCCATGCATTTCCGCAAAATATCCAAAATTAACGGATCATGGAAAAAGATTTAAAACCGACTTTCTTTCTGTGGTAAAGGAATAATTTTGAACATATATTTTTTTATTTCATTGACCCCCTTAGAGTGTCAAGTCTTGTTTTATCGCATTCGATACTTAAAATTAAGGGTTTTACTCCAAGGCAAGACAATATTGAAGTCAGTTATTCTCAAATTATTAATTACCATAATAGGAAGCCGTAAAAAAGGACAGTGAAATTGAAGATCTGAATCAGGTTTTTTTTTGCACTTTATGGCCTGAGGCAGTAGTTACATGGCAAGTTGTATCCACATTTATTTTAAAATTATCTTAGTAAGTGTGAATTTCGATAGATTTAAATAAACTGATTATTTCACCAGATTTTTTAGAACTAAACTAGAAAAATTAAATGATTTGCATACTCTCTTATATAAAGATCAACTTTTCAAATATCTTTTGAATCGACCCCAGATTACAAGCGAGATTCAAGTTAAAATTGAATACATGGTCGAAAAAAAGTCATTTATAAAAATGTTTAATTAATGCACTTTTTTAATCGCAGTGATCTTTTCTTTGGCCTTTCTGGTTAAATTTATAAGTTATTACTTATTTACTATTTGGGATCAGAGGAGTTTTTTTTAGTCATGCGCGCCCCCCCCCCCCCCCTACAATTAATTTGGTTAGTTTTAATTTAAATGTATACGGCTAGGCATGACATTTCACTTTAATTTTTTGCGACTCAGTATTCATATTTACATATTATCTACATTTGAAAGAAATCTTTGCGATCCTTTTTAATGATTTATTTGCATAGCACATATCAAAACTAAACAACTGAAAGTCAGATCTGAATCGGTAAACATTCATCTGAATTAAATACTAATATTTCTGTTTTGGATAAAACCTTGCTGCTTTTTAGAATCACATTATAATTACTACGGTATATGAATGAGTTTACATAGAAAATATTAGGTAAATCTCATCGCTAAGTTGACTATCATTCGCATTCGTTTTACAACGAACATTTGACTAATAACTATATATTTAAAATCCAGTCTCCAGCAGACAATGTCCATAGATTTTTCGAAATAATTAATCAAAAATAAATAAAACTTTGTATCAGTACTGAAACATTAGACACGTAAAAACGAGTTTTTCGTTACAAAACAAAATAGACATAAGTACCTTGTCCCCTAAATATCTTCAGATTCTTTAAGATTGTAGAATATGTTTACTTGAGAAAAGTTCACAATCACGTTACACATTTACTTAACTGACTTCAATTCTTGCAAGAATATTTTACTCTATCTAAGAAAGTAAAAGCCGTGTATTTATAGGCATTAGAAATAATAGAATCCTAGTTTCGAAAAATATACCCGGTTTTCTTAAACGATTTCACGTATCGCGTAATAAAGCTGCCATGCTTAATTCGTGGCGTAACAATATTTTTCTTAGAAAAAGGGAAAAAACCTTTGGCTATCGGTGGTAAGGGTGCCAAAGGTTCCTTTCGTTTCGCTTTCTGTTAAAAGAAACCTTTGGCTTTTGTTCTAAGTGTTAAGAGGCGAAAAAAGATTCAGTTGGCTGTACCAAACTTAACAACAATACTTAACAACGTTTTTGTTTTAGTCTAAACGTGTTGAGGCATGAGAACGCAGTTTCACTTGCGTCTTCTTCGCACACTGCATGGAAGTATTTGTACATTTTGTATTATGTGCTAGCAACCGTTGCCTTCCATGTTATCTAACAGACCATTTTTTTCTTCTTTTCTCGACATTCTAGAAGTCGGATTCCTGAGTTTTGGCTCGAAACACGGCTGTAAAGACGAAGAAAACATTTAGTTATTTTATGGATAAACGGAAAAAGAAATATAAATATCTTATTAAAATAGTTTAAAGCTTAAAACAAACAGCATAACTCTTATTGGGAGCTTTAGGGATTTTATATTTAAATACAGTGTTACATTTAATGAAGGATAAATTGATCCTTAATTGCTTCATTCACAATTAAGGGGTACGTAAGTTCAAATTTTTATGCACGCCGAGGACAATTAAAATTATCTGTACAATAAAATTTGAAACATCGACATTATTTAGTTTTAAATTGCACAATTTGACATAGTGTGCATTAGAAACCTTTAAGGTAAAAGTTAGTTAAACAGTTTCAGATTTAGGGTGGCCGCTAAAATGCAACAAAAGAATCCCAGTCATTCTGGGTTGAAACCAAATTTTCCCGGCCATTCAAATAAGAAAATTTAAGCACATCAACGGCAGAGAAATAGACTTAATTGAATACCTAGCGGGTACTGAGCTGGAGATTCTTAATCGTGGTGATACTCCCACATTTCAGATTATAAAGAGGAGTTTATAAGAGGAAGGCTGGAGCCAAGATAGAGAGAAGGCCGACTACAATTTTGCCGCCAAAGTAGTTGATATCAAGAAGGTGGAATGGGCTTTTGGGTCCTTCTGCCACTTTATATCACCGGGGGGCGGATGGCGTGTATCCAATGCTCTTACAAAAGGGCATGGATTTCGTCGTCCCCCCACTGACGAAACTATTTAGAGCAAGCATTGCTCTAAAACACGTGCCATCAGCATGGAAGGACGGCAGAGTGGCCTTCATTCCCAAACCTGGGAAGGAGGGCTAACTGTTGCCAAAGATTTCTGGCCGATTAGTTTAACGGCCTTCATTCTAAAGACGCTAGAGAAGCTGGTCGAGAGATATATCAGGGATGAAGTGCTTCTAGACTTCCGGCTGCACAGAGGGCAGCACGACTTTCAGGCAGGTTGCTCTGTAAAAACTGCGCTCCATACTGTAAGATGGACAGGAAGCATGCTACGCCGGAGGCAACTCGAAGCCAGATGGGGCGAAGGCTTAGTCAGGTGAATAGCGCCGCGGGGATGCCCGCAGAGGGGTTTCCTGTCACCCCTCCTATGGTGCCATTGTAGTGGACGGCCTCTTTAGTAGGCTAAATAAAGAAGGGATACACCAGGGATACGTGGATGTCTTTGCAATCCTAGTCAGGGGGCTCATCTAGAAACATTGATGGGTCTTACAAGATCGGCGCTGCGCATCGTAGAGCTCTGGTGCTGCAGTTCAGGGCTCTCGGTAAATTCGGAAAGGACCAGCCTGGTAATTTTCACGATAAAGTACAAAGTGTTGAAAGTTTACGCCCCTGCATTCTCTTGTGAAAGGCTGATGATCTCAGGCTCTGTAAAGAACCCTATACGTTGCGATAGCCGCCGGGGCGGCTCACGCGATGGGCCGCCTGTCAAAAGCAAAGAGATGGATTTGGGGGATTAGACACACTAGGCTCCCAAGTGACATCAGCACACTGGCAGTTCTATAAATGAGGGAAAACAAACCAATAAAACGCTTCAACTTTACCAAGACTTTCCTCGTCTGCATCCCAAGTAGGGATTAGTGGAAAGCAAATGGTAACCCGCGCCTCCAAGGGGACATCTGGTACACGGATGGCTCCAAAGGAGAAGAGGGGTCAGGAGCAGGAATCTATGACAGCACGGGAAGGAGGGATATATGGATCCTGCTGAGACATTAATAGAAGAAAACGCTGCTGGAATGCAGATTACAATCTGCTCGGACAGCCAAGCGACATTGACTGCAATGGGAAAACCAGGCATAATCTCACAGCTGGCTTGGGAATGCTATATTTCATTAAGCCAACTTGCAGGAAAGAACAACCTTATATGGCCTCATAGTCACACAGGGATCCAGGGAAACGAAAAAGCGGACCAGCTGGCGAAAATCGGCGCAGCAAGCGATTACGTAGGACCTGAACCGGCACTGGGACTAGGGTCTTGTTGCATCGGAATGGCCATAAAAAGCTGGATCCGGACGGAGCACTGGGAATGCTAGGAACAAACCCAGGGTTACCGACAGGCGAAAGCCATCCTGGGCTATACGTACACGTTGTACAGAGCCAGGGAAATCCTGGGATTACAGGCTTACAGGGCAATACCACTTGAACTATCACATGCACAAAAAGCGGGTTTCACCCCACGACAGATTGCAGGAAATGCGGCATAGATGACGAAACACCCCTGCATATCTTATGCCAGTTCCTAGCACTAGCTAGACTCAGGTAATAAACCCGTGGGTCCATTTTATGGAACCTGGGCTTCACCAAGAGGTCTGGATTCAAATACTGAGTGCGATTAGTTGAGGGTGTGGCACAGTAGGCTTTATAGCTTGAGCGCCAGAGGGGCCCTTTGAGGGCTCTCCGCCCGTCTATAAACTTAACTTAATCTAAACTAAACTGCAAATTAAACCTGAAAAAATGGAAGTCTTCTGAATTCGAAACATTAAAAAAAAAATTTGGAACATTTACAATCAAAGGGTCCCGGGGCATAAGGGCGTAAGTGCCTGAACCCAAGTTTTTTAGGAGACAGAAAAAACTGTCCGAGTTTAACGCATTTAATTTTAAAAGTAAAACAAAGAATTGCTTTTGAGCTATTACTTAGCTCTCTAGAATCGCGAAAGGGAGAACTTGAAAGAAGCAACCACCTTTGAGAAAACCCCTTGTAAATGATACGGCGCGTCCTCAAAAAAAGAAAATATTGACACGCACAGAGTTGCAAAACTTTTTTATCTTTTAATTTAAAAAAAATAAAAATATGCTTTCGATCTATTACTTAGCTCATCTGAATCGTGAAAAGAACAGGCGAAAAGAAGTAATCACTAAAAAAATTACGAAACATGGACTTTAACCCACTTCTAAATCGAACTGGGCCATGATTTTCTACTGAGATATGAAATAGGTCGAAATAATTAGTTTAAGCCAATAAAATGCATTTCCGAAATTTTTCACTCAAGCTTTTATCAGGACCCTTCAATCCTACAATTTCAAGTTCAAACGTTCAATAATATAATTAGAATTTGAATACGTTTAATTCTAAGGGCTTAAAAATGAGGCATTATCTCAAAATCAAACAATAAAATGGTAAAATATCAAATCAGAGGTCTTCAATATTCTTCAATTTTAAATCTAAAAAATCAAATAGTTTAAAATTCAATGCCGTCAAGTTTTCACAATTCTGGAAACAAGTATTATAGATTATACATTTAAATTAGAAACGTTTTAGATTAAACAATGAAAAATTAAGAGACTTCAAAACTAATATTTTCAAATTCAAGCTTCAAAAACGGAATAAAATTACACTTAAGGTCTTGGAATTTGCAAATAAAACCGTTTTAAAATTAGCCCTTCGGAACTGCAAAATTATAAACTTAAAATTTTTTTATTGGAATCGCAGAAATTTTAAAGTTGATAAAAATTATAATTTCATGTACCCAATGTCAAGTGAGATTTAAAGTGATTGAAAATACTGTCTACGATAAAAATATTTCATACTTTTATTGGTTGCAGGAAATTTTTTAAAAAAATATTTTTCTTCATACCTCGGTCGAAAGTACGTACTTTCGTCCCTAATATCAGAGACGAAAGTTCAACATTTACTCCCTGTGGGAAGTACACGCGCGCCCTCTATAACGGCGGGAGGAAAGAATTTCTCATTAACATTTACTCCCTGTGGAAAGTACACGCGTGCCCTCTATAACGGCGGGAGGAAAGAATTTCTCATGTGTATTATACTAATTGTTAACCTCTGTCATTGCTGTTGTTACCTCTAACCTTAGAAGTAGCTGTTTTGTCGTTTAGACTAGTGAAATACAGACATCTTTAACAAAGTGGAATTAATTTATTTTAGAAAAATATTATTAAACTTGACTCTTCGAATGTATTGGATGCCTGCCCCCCACGACCAGCAGCACTCGCTTCGCTCGTGCCGCAAATGTCGGGGGCAGGCATCAATAACATGCTTATCAACATTTAGGGTCAAAAAAAGTAAAATTAATAACGTACTTTCGACCGGCTATGAAGAAAAATCGTATACGCTACGCGGGCCGAAAGTTGAAATCTCGGTCCTGCGCGTCATGATGCCCTCGGCTTCGCCTCGGGCAGCATGACGCGCAGGGCCGAAAATTCAACTTTCGGCCCGTGTAGTGTAATATACTATAAACAGTACGTTCTATTACAACTTTGTAGAAATCTCTATAATTATTCTTCACAGCCTAATAATTTATATAACAACTCTTAAGTTTAATTAATTTTATCAAAAGAAATAGTTTCCTTATAACATTATTCACTGACATAATTTTTGAATTAATATAACAGGAAAAATAAAAAAGTTATAAATAGCTTTCAATGTGTTTAAATTTATAATAAATAGTATAATTGTTTTTTTATTATTATTTTTTTTTAGAAAAATACTTTTGTCAAGAAATGGGTTTTTTCACTGTTTAAGATCGAAATTCCATCTGTAACATTTTGCATTCGAAAAAGACTTATTTTTATTATGCAAAACAAAGAAACATGTAAATATTAGGCAATTATAGAATCAAATAGATATTTTAAAAATTAAAACACCTATAATTTATTTAGCTGAAACTATTTTGCATGGCCAGAACATTTTTCTCGTGAATTTTGTTGTCAGTGTAACCATGAACTCTTGATATTTTTTTGCCGTAAGGTTTCTTTTTATGAGATTCACATATGATGGTTTTACTATAAAATAATAAATGAACAAAAACAAGTAACAAAGAAGACTACAACATTAACTTTGGAATATCTAGAATAATTTCTATGAATATCAGTGTTGAATATCCCAACGTCGTTAACTTCTTTTGTAATTTAAGGATGTTGGATAAAAGCTCTAGCCTCAAAATTGAATCATTCCATTTTGACTCGACAAATATTAGAATTACATTTTTTTCGCTTACTAGATCAACTCTCTTTTAAAATAGAATAATATATATTTGTTAAATAACATTGAATGATTTCTTTTTGCAGTTAGATATTATATTTAACACTTAACTTCACTAGTCACTACACAAAAAGAAGGAATCAAAGCAACATCAACAAGTGGACTTAAATTAAAACAAAACGTGCATTGGAAGACGAATATAAAGCGGTGTTTTGTGCCAAAACAAATGTCATGAAACTTTGAAGTATCACACACAAGAGAATTATAAATGAAATTTGAAATGGTTCTCACTCGTAATTATAGAAGACAATGTAATTCTCAGATGCGATACTTTAAACTTATATAGTGTATGCAAACGAACTTCTACTTGAATGGTTGACTCACTGTTTCGCAGATATTCATGTTGCAGCAGTTTTCTATAGTTATTTCGCACTGATTGCTGGGAATTTGCGGTCTAGAAGTCAGAGGTGTATTTCCACCCCGGCTGACGACGAAACGTTTTTTTATACGCGGTCGACGTCGTAATTTGGTCACATAGTAGCTCAGCAATATTAATAAGACTGTTAGCGTCCCAACTAACGATGAAAGCACAGGAATGATGATGCCACAGTCGAAAAATCCACCGAATGACGTAAATCGTTCTAGGGTTTGGTTTGTTTCCATACATCTGTACAGAAAAAAATATGGGTACAATAAGCGTTACAGAAGATTGCATGTTATTTTCCCTGAGCCTTATAAACTTTAAATTGTTTAAAGTTTAGACTTAAAAAAGCTGGGCTCGATATAAACACCAGGAAAGTATCAAATAGGGCAAGGTAGCCACTAAGATCTAACGAAACATTCTCGGTCATTTCATGATTTTTCCCGATCTCAAAAAATTCTTGGGCTACTTCTCGGTTTTCACGGTCCAGTGGTCACTCTTTAGTTTCGAAGCAAGATGTACATAGCATCTGCAATTGGGTGTACACAATCACTGCATTCAATTTTCAATCACTTGCCATTAGAGACTTGTAAACTTGAGATTTCGCGGTTTCAGAATAAGAAGTTTTATTAATCCATTGTGGCAATTTTAATTTGTTACTCATATTTGGATGTTTTAGCTTCAAATTGTACAACTTACTGGTAAAAGCTTCTAAATTATTTCAAACGATTTTGAAAAAATTCTAGAATATTTAAAGGGATTCAAAGAGATTTAAAGGGATGCAAAGAGATTTTAAGGGATTTCGTAGATTTACAGGGATTTCATAAATTTCACAGGAAGAAATTTCAAGAGATTCCTTAGTACTTCCATTGATTTGAAGGGAATTCGAGAGATTTCAAGGGATGCTAAAAGATTTACTCGGATTTTAAAGGATTCAATTTAAGACAATCTTCACATGATTTCAAGAAGGGATATTCAAAATATTTCAAAGAATTTTCAGGGGTACTACCGACATCCTATCTAGAAAACGAACCCTATTAATGATGGCATTTATTAATAAATGCTGGCTTTAAAATAAATTCACGTTCGGGTAAATGAAAGATCAAGTCATAACCTACGTAGTTGAATCCAATTTAAAACGAAAAAATCTAAATAATCGCCTTTACTTACGAAAGTAACGCATGTATAGTATCTTAACTATGAATACTTATTGAGTATTCAATCATCGCGTCACACTCAGTCAGTGGACACTCTGGTATATGCCCTTAAGATATTGATTATTCCGGGCTTGAAAATACTGATGAGTTTACCAGTATTCAAAAAGGCATAAATAGTGAACGCATAATTTCTGTTCCGGAACTTCCTAAGTTTTTTCTAACGATGTATATCCTTAGCTTAAGTTTTTTTTAATTTGTTCAGTAACTTAAGTGATTAAATAGTAAACCTCAACTCATAAATGTTTCTTTTAATTTTATAAATGTTTCTTTTGAACCGCAAGTGAACTTCTACTTCCGCATGTGTTCTTGGAACTATAAATTTACATAACATTACATAAAAGCGGAGTTTATTAGCTTAACCACGCAACTTAAGACGAACGATAAAAGTATTTATTAAAGATAAAAAAAACCCTATTTATGCGACTTTGAAAAAAACGAAAGTCTCAGAGATGATTAATAAAATTGATTGAAAACTTACCTGCAGGAACTATATTCTACACTGTTTAGATTGGATTCCACACTCATTCGATTTGTTGTAAGGCTTTCGACGATTTTCGACTCGCAGCGTGCGCCTTGAAAATTTCGACACGTGCATGTGGGTTTGCCTTTATATATTGAACATTGTCCATCGTTCAAACAATAATTATCGCAATCATTCCGCTCACATCGCAATCCACTAAATGTACTGTTACAGTGACATACAGGAAGACCTTTGGGACTTATTGTACAAGTTCCTTGCAGGCAGTAATTATGACAAACGGAAATCTCGCAATTGAAACCACTGAAACTGGAAAAGTAAACTTAACTTTCAGTTGTTCATGTAAATGAAACGTGAAGTTAACTTTATTATTGAAGCTTAAAAGATAGTTTCTATTTATAATTCTATATTTTGCTAAGGAAAAAACGAAGATCAAAATTTACGGTTCTTTATTAAGTATATCCCCCCCCCCTCTCTCTATATATATATATAAAATAATAAATGCTTGACAACCTTTTTAAGGCTTTGTAATTATGAAACTTACCCTGGTTTACAATAGCAAGTATTGCCCTCGTGCAATCCATTATTTGAACAACGGGTCAGATTTTCGTATTTTAAATCACTTTCTTCTGTACTCGTCGTAAGATTATTAAACGATTCCGAAATCGTTGGTTTAACTACTGGACGTTGAATGCTCTGTCTGGTGAAGGCCTCACAATTAATCTTTCCACTATTATCACGAGTTATTACACTAGTAGGATTTGCATCCTTTACTGAACCATGATAAGACCTAAGTTGTTTCGGAATGTCTCCAGGTTTTTTGGATTTGTCTATCATCCAAGCTGCATTGTAAACCCAGTCGATCCAGTAGATCTTTTTGTTATCTACTGAAATATGTACGGGCTGCTGATGCTTTCCGTGAAATATAAACTCACGATTCGAGCCATCAAGATCGCTTCTTTCGATTTTGTAGTGAATTCCTTCCTCGTCGTCTATCCAGTATAATTTTCCAGTTGCGTGATCTACCGCCACAGCCACTGGCTCATAAAGATTATCCTTAATTACTGTGATTCGATTACTACCGTCCAAATTTGATCGTTCTATACTGGCATTTGATTTATTCGCATTTCCCCAGTAAAGATGTCTGAAAAATGAGAATCGAATCCCAAAAATTTCATAAGAAGCATTGATTAAACATTTTTAAAGATACATTAGTAAATAGTCGCTTTACAAGTAAGGGAATACATATGGAGTAGAGACGAGGGGTACTAAAATCTTGCAATTATTGTACAAACGTTATTGCAATCACCTTGAAAATCACAAGTAACTATTACGGGTTTCGACTTGAAACAGTACAATTTTAAACGATAGCAATTTTTAATTCTTCAAACCTTCAAAACTGTATTTCAAACATTTTTAGTTTGAAAATGAGCGATTATAAATCAAGACTGACAAAAGAAAAAACTGTAAATCGAATGATTTAATTCTTGAAAATGTTACAAATTTCACGTGATATCATTTTAGTGACATTTAAAGTGATTGGAAAGGTTTCTTTTACTACAAATATGCCCAATGCGCGGGCACATTCTAATTACACGCTGGGCGCGACGCGCTTCGTGTCAAGTTTGAGCGCGCCTCGGGCGCACGGGTGCGCTCTCGCAATTCGCGCTGGTTTTCGTACGTTTAATACATGCATTTTCACTACATTCTTTTAAATATCATAAAGATTGCAACTTAAATCTAAAACTGTGATTTAAAACCCTGATGAACTACAATCATAAATTGGAACTGAAATTGTTTTTCAATTTGTTTTTTATGTCGGTCCTCAAAGCACCTACAGCTTTAACGATTACATTCTCATTGCGACACTCACAAAACAGAGACATTAAGCCATATACTTTGATTCCGTTCGTTCAAAGTTCGGTTCTAAGTCAACTCTACATAAATTTGTAATCAGTTTGCAAAAGACATTGAAGTTCATTTCACTGCGTTTTTAAAATATCCCAAAATAGGTCATCTACTTGATTGTTAATTATCTCTAACTTTTTAAAGTGTCCAATCGAAAAATTCCATGAACATAATTTGTAAATCTTGGTAAAATCTACTAAAAATCACAATTGAAACTTACAGACCTCTTTTAAAAAATTGCATGATTTTAAAAATGATCTAACTTTTTGCATTTTGGTCTAATAGAAAAATTGCATGGGGATAGTTTCGAAATACATTTGATAGCTATTAAAAATTTTGATTGGAATTTCTTAATCTATCAGAAATAGTACATTGTTAACCGAGTAGGGAATCGACTAGACCTCCCACTTGGTTAACATATTATTTTCTTTACATAGCGCGAAGGTGAATGCGATTTCGGGGCCTGGCGCGAAACAGTAAAAGTGATCGGTTCCACGATCGATTGATGCAACCACGAAAATATGGGCTTAAAGGTACTCCATGGTTCGCATCAAGCCCCTTCACCCGCTCGTTGGGGAGCCTATTGTTCCGCCAGAGTCGAGTCCTGGCATTGAGGATAAAAGTCTAATATTTCCAAACTTTCCCGTCACTAGTGTGGAAAAGTAAGTTTTATCACACGGACTCATCATCGATCGTGGAATCGATCACTTTTACTGTTTCGCGCCAGGGTCCCAAAATACCATTTCCCGCGCGGGCATTAAAAAAAATAGTTTTTTTTTAGATATTTTTTGAACATTTTTAAAATGTTGAAAAGCTAAAAAGCTAACTATCTACTTTTTTAATTTTCATCGAATTTAAAAATTTCATAATAATTTACAAGTATTTTTATCTACCAGAAATTTTGACAACAGGTATTAAAACTCTCAAAAAAATATTGTTTCAAATTCCTTCATTTTGGGACATTAAACAATTCAGACAGGCAGACATACAAACAGACATCGACAAAACGTTATCATTTTTAGAGTCTGTGAGTGCCGAAACGTACAGATCCATTACAAACTAGAGATCGAAAATTTGGACGATTCCACTATACTCTAATGCATGAGAATGTAAAACTTGAAAAATTAATTTTCCGGATTTTTCCGGTCTCAAAAAATCCCTAGTCATTCCCAGATTTCCCGGTCCAGTGCACAGGTCTCCTCAGTCAAAAAAAAGTTTGTCCACGTTAACGAAAAATTCGGCTCGAGTCATTCGATTCTAAAGCACTAATAATTAACGAAAATTGAAGCCCCGAAATCAGATCTGATTCTTTTTACGAATTATCCGTAAAAACATCTATTTTCAATGAAGTTATTCGTAAAACCGTCATAACACGTAAGCGAGTTCATTCATTAAACTATATTTATGTATCTTCATGTTTTTGGATTCACTAAATGC
>CAKNYM010042804.1:0-20333 GCA_932195095.1 Andricus curvator | reverse complement strand
TAATAAATGAACTCGCTTACGTGTTATGACTGTTTTACGAATAACTTCATTGAAAATAGATGTTTTTACGGATAATTCGTAAAAAGAATCAGATCCGATTTCGGGGCTTCAATTTTCGTTAATTATTAGTGTTTTAGAATCGAATGACTCGAGCCGAATTTTTCGTTAACGTGGACAAACTTTTTTTTGACTGAGGAGACCTGTGAGTGGCCACCTTGAATTTATATGCTTAAAGTATAATACACACCTGTTGCACATATCGATTGTCACAGTTCGTGGACTTTTCCCCATTAGATTGTGAACAACAACAGGCTCCTCAGGAGCTTTATTCAATGGGACATGCATTTTCATAATTGTCTGTTTTAAAGCGTCTGCCCAAAAGAGTGTGCGAGTCTCGAAGTCGAAAACCAAAGCTATAACATGTGTCCCGTTTCTTGCTGAAAATTGAAAGCATTCACCGTTATTTTTTAAAACAATTTTTATTATGCCTAGTGAGGAAGAAAGAAGCGTAATAACAAAAAAGTTGCAGAAAATTTATTAACTACTTACATTTGAGGAGTACTCGTGGTTCTGTGTTCTTGTCACTAATATTAAGACTAAATATAGAACCATTGGAGTTTTTGGTATCACTGAAAAATATTGTATGAGTGATGTCGTCATAGGCAAGTCCAGCCAGCATTTTGGCTTCTGCAATTTTTGTTTCCCCTATTAAAGTTCCGTTCCTCGCAAGGAAATCTATTTCTTGTCCAATCGCCACTGCCATATCTGTAATGATCCCAATTTCATTGTCTTAGTTTTCTTATAAAAACTGATTAAAACAAGTTACGTGGTTAGTGCGAAAAAAATAAAAATAAATAATAATAATATGTAATGAAACGGTTCTTAAAAATAGAAAGCAGTCAAGTTATCTAACGAATGCATAAATCGGAATATCAGTTGTCCTCTTGATCATTTTCTGACGGTCAAGTTCACTTGGTGATTTGAAGATAGTGCGTTGACCTTTTAAATATTTCTGACTCCTAAGATAAATTTTTTTACGTTATTAGTAAACAAACCTCCTTATAGTGTTTGATAAGAAACCATCTAGCGACATTCAAAGTCAAACTGACACACTTCACATTCTGATCATCGATTCGAGTCAACATTTTTGACTTGACAATATTTTGGTTATATCTATCAATTAAAAATTTTCATTTTCCCTGGTTGCACCGAAAATATTTGATCTACGCTCAAAGAATTTCGGTGAGCCTGGACATGGTCTTTTTTTAAGTCAACTTTTTTCTTCAATTTTGATCAGAATCCTGATTTGAAATTTTATTCCAAATTCTAAACTTAAATTTAAAAGATTGAATTAAGAAATTGAGTATAATTTATTTTTTTAATGATTCAATATACTGATGTGTTAACGTAAGAGAATCTACATACATAGGTCACGTTATGCATTAATAGATCATTCATTAGATAATTACAATGAAGCACGTGGTTAAATTAAAGCAAGGCTAAGCACGGGAGTAAGGACCTCAGACTTGAATTCAGCGATTTTAAAACCCCCTTAAAAGCATTTTACCTTTCAAATCACTTACTTGATTATACCCGACACGTGAAAAGTTGAAAACCACCCCTAACCTTCAAGGAGTGGTTTTTACCGTTTAGAGTACATCCTTGGCGATATAAAAAAAAAACACGTTTTGATTATTTTTCATAGCTCTATAAGTGTGCAAAATACCATAAAAATCAGTGAGTGACAGTTCAGTAGGTTCACTTATCAGTAACACTAAAAAAGTATCAATTGCATCCTTACAAAGGGAGGTTTGTAATGACCTAAATTTTCAAATCTACTTTTTTGATATATTTCAATATAATTCGATCCCAGGAGCTCGAAAATACAATTTTTTTAAATGTCCATGTGTGTGTGTAACTTTTTTCTGTTCACCATATCTCGAAAACTAAAAGAACTATGATCATGAAATTAGGACGAATTGTAGATCCGATATTCAGGTCTGATGGTATTTGAGCTAGATCGGCCTTTTAGAAAAGGTTTTCTTTAGTTTGGAGATTTAAAAAAAAATACCTTTTCTATAAGAGAACAACTTTTTTGATATTCAAAATACAACAATACGATATCTAGTGTATTTGTCTTTTAAAGCGTCTACTATCCCGTCTATATCATACAGCATTTCACCTTTGCTGTTTCTCATGCTGACAAACTCTGTACTTTTACTTTCTTTTATCAGTTTAAGTAATAGTTTCATAATTCCTTCAAAGCTGTTTTGTATTTTCCTCTCTTCTTCTGTTCTGATTTTTTCTTTACTCTCCTTGACTAGTCGTTTAACTTTCCTCTTTTTGTCTTTGTAATCATTTTCGAGTCTATTTCTCTCCTCTTCGCTAAGACCTGTCATGTTTAATGTTCTCTTGTGCGCTTTTTTCTTTTCTTGCTGGGCTGCTTGAATTTCATCATTCCACCACGCATCACCAGACTTTCTTCCTACCACTGCCGTACCAAACATTTCAATTGCAGCTTTAACAATGATATCCCGTAACAAAGTCCACGCGCCCTCTATATCTTTATTGCTTATAAGCGCTTTCCAAGTTGCCCTAACTATGCGTTCGCTTAACTTAATTTGAAACTCTATTCGCACTTCCGGTTTCTGTAAATTTTCAATCTTTATTCGGGTTTGTTTCGTTTTTTTTGTTCTCTTTCTTCTCCATCCCCGCCCTAAGTTTATTTTAGAGACTAAAAGGTAATGATCAGTATTGCATTTGGAACCCCTCATGACTCTTGTATCTTTGACTAGTTCTCTTAGTCTTTCATCCGCAATAACGAAGTCAATTACACTGCGGTTATTTCCTTTACACCAGGTGTACGTTTGGATCATTTTATGTCGAAACGAAAAGTACCGAAAAATACCGATAAGTACTCGGAAAAGTATTGGTAATGAATAGGCCCTTTTCTAAGCATAAGCTAACTAATTTTTCCCCGTTATAATTTTTTCTTGTTGGATCCCCAAAATTACCTAGCACCCTTTCTGTATCTGTATCCTGACGTTGGACGCCGACCCATCCGTTCATACCTCCTAGCAGAATTATTCTTTCACCTTGATCGCAAGTACTTATTGTATCATTTAAAGTGTCCCAGAAGGCGTCTTTGACTTCTCGCGGCTCACTGTCAACTGGGGCGTGGCACGCTATGATAAATAATCTTCTGATTCCTACCTTCATTCTAACCCACAGCAATCTGGGCGATAAATATCCTTGATCTTTGCGATGCTATCTTGCTTTTTCATTCATAATTAAACTGACCCCTTGACTACGATTTGATTCACTACCTACTCCTGACCATATTTCAAAACCGCCTTTCAACACCCCATTTTCTATGTTTCTACTTTCGCAACCCTTTTTCTTCGTCTCAATTACAAATAAGATCTCTAGTTTCCTTGCATGCATAGTTTCTCGTAGTTCTCTTACTTTAAGCTCATTCACTCCTCTAGCATTCCAAACACCCAGTCTCCATTCATCGCCTGAAACTCGAACTTTACGTTTACCGTGTGTATGCATTTCGTCAATCAAAGTTTTAGTCCATTCCGAGGCTACTTTATTGTTTGTATTATTCATGTTTAGATTGTACACCCAACTATCACCTTTATGCGCGAGATTTGTTTTGCGAGCCGAAATCATGTCCAAGTTAAGTGATTATTCGTCGTACGGTGGAGAGTCTAGTTGTAACGTCAGTCCCACCAAAACTTATGTTACTGGGGGGTGGGGGTGAGGACAGAGAAAGGAAACCGAGAGTCTCAATTGGTTGGTGATGTATGCTGAGAAGGTTACCAGCCTTCAGCAGCGTTGTATTAGATAGGAGTTAATATGTGCTCATCTGCCGAATACCGGCCTACCTCTAAACGAGGAACCAATAACTCTTTAAATTTGAAAAAGAGTTATATATAGATATATACTAAATTTTCTCCTGCTTGAAATATTAAAATAGTTATAATAATTGAACTGCAATATTATAATTTTCAATCCCTGGCAATTCGCAAAAAGCTTTAACATGTGAGGGTTTCTTGAAAATTTTTGAAATTCCTTCGAAACCATGGAAATCAATTGAAAATTCCGACGAATAGAGAGCGGAAAAAATCTTAAAATATTTGAAAATCTTTGAAATTTCATGAAGCATAATTTTCTTCAATAAGCTCTTTAAATTTGACAAAAGAGTTATATATAAATATATATATATATATATATAGTAAAATAGATCGATAAAATTCGAAGGACTTGTATTTTCACCACTAATATCTCAAAATTGACACAAGGATTTTTAAAAACATTAATTATATTTCTTGTGCACTTTTATAACATTTAAAAAAATGAGTTTTTTACAGTAGACATTTTTCATTAACATAATTCAAAGTTAATGCAAGAATAAAGAAAGACTCCTTGATTTTAGACTTTAGAAATCATTAATGCTTCCGCCAAGACGAAGAAAATATATTTTTGTAATCATAATGAGGACGCAAACTGCTCATCAAACGAGTACCATATAATTAAAAATACAAACAAAGTGGAAACACCCGGAATCAAATTCACAGCTAGTTTAATTTATCTGATATATGGGGCAAAATTTGTCAAGCGTACCCGCCTAAAAATGTATTGTCTTCGATTTTCTTGAAACTCCCCTAGGTTGTAGTCCTAGTGGGCCTCTTTCTATTCATCAAATGATGGACCTTCAGAAAGACGGGTTGTCAACAAACAGGAGCTCGAATTTTCGACATTTTAACTCGCGCCCCGTTATTCAATTAATCATAACTTCTTCTAAAGTTGAACAATTTAACTTTTATAAGAGTGTTTTTTAAACGCTTTTAAATGAGCTTTACGATTAAAATAATGCTTTTGAAATAAAAATATTATTTCATGCTCACTTTTTCATTTTAAATATATTTTTGAGTTTTTTTTTTCAAATGCGGCCCCTTAAATTTTTTTGAAAATATTTTTTTAAAAAAGCTTGATTTTTTCCCTTGAAAAGCACCTAGGGAATGGAGATAAGATTTCTATTGGACTTAAAAGAGGGTTCTTGCGCCCGGCTGCCGCGCCGCGAACTGCTATGGTGTAACTAAGCACGTCATCGCAGGTCTTATTGTGTCCATTAATAATATTATAATATGACTATAGTTATTGAAAAATTTTTTAACATAATTATTGTTTTATTTGTTATTTATTTTTAATCCTGAAATTGTAACATTAAATTTGAAATCAGATACCTCGAAAACTCCACTGTGCCAAGCTACATAAGAATCAGACGACATCTTGAAATTTGGCGAGCTATAGAAATTTTCAGTTACAGAAGTCACGGGTTCTTCACTTGTTTTGAATGCCCTTACTAGAAAAAAATTGAGAGACCTTTAGTTCTGTGTTTGCCGCTATATGAAAATCTATTCTCACAATAGAAATTATCTTTGATGAGATTTAGCCTTGGCAATTTTCGGTTGAAGTATGCGGCAGGTTTGTAATTATTATCATTGTTATTATACATTAATGTTATTATACATAGAAATGGATTCTTATGTAAACTGAATGCATTGATCATTTCAAATAGTCAAAACAAAGAAAACTTTGTTTTCAGGAATAATATTTCTTGAAATCATCCGAATCAGTCTCATTATGAATTGAGCTTACTGAATTTGTTGAATTCACCCTTCTTGAGTGGTTAGATACATTTAATTAGTTATACTGATATTATTTAAATACATTCTTTTTAATTAGTTTTTTCAAGCCGAGAAGAAGGAGCTTGGGTCATCGTTGTCTCAATCCTTTTTTCAAGTCTGGGCACAAGAAGAAACCACTTAATTTAAGAACAATTTCACCTCCATTCAATATGAGTCTATGTGCTGACAGTGCCGTGTATGAGACTATGCACTGTGTATAAGCATAGGGAATAGTCTTATACAGTGCGCTGTTAGAACATAGACTCATATTGAATGGAGACGTCGATGTAGAAAGGAGATTTTGCATTTCTATCCCTTGTGTACGATCATAGTGAACCAACAATCGGAAATTCTCCCGACAGTCCCGAAAATAACTTAATTGCTTCTCCTATTCTACAAAATGACGTTATAATGGGCGATAACCGATTTCACATACTAACTGACGAGAAATTTCCTTCTCCTTCAACATCGTAGTTTGGAAGATCGGAAAAAGATTGTACTAATGAAGAGCATCAAGCAGCAATCGAGGTTCTTAATGAAATAAAAATTTAAAAACTCTCCTAGTAATTCTAAAAACATATTACTTTTAACCCTTGCTCCCAAATCTTGGGGCCGAAGAAGATTAGCTAAAGAATTTGGCGCCTCGGAGCGTCAAACTAGAAAAGCGAAGAAATTTGTAACTGAAAGTGGAATTTTAACGACGCCCAATGCCAAAAAAGGTAAAGCTTTAGATTCAGAGATTGAAACATTAGTGAGAGCATTCTACCTTGATGATGAGAAAAGTCGTTTGTTGCCCTGTATGAAAGATTTCGTCTCTGTTAAACAAAAGGACGGCTCCCGCGAACACGTTAAAAAAATATTAATTCCATGTAACCTTCCTGAATTGTATGAACATTTTAAATCTCAGAACTCAACAGTAAATATTAGCTTATCCAAATTCTCACAACTTAGACCTCGAAATTGTGTTCTCCTTGGAGCCAGTGGTACGCATACCATGTGCGTTTGCGTCAATCACGAAAATGTGAACCTTATGCTAGATGATGTAGTCTTAGAAGAATCGTCTTCTTCTCCAAATGATGCTACCATTAAAAATCATCACGATGCTATAAAGAAAATTGTATTTAGTCATTAGACTCCAGAGTGCTACCTCGATGAATGTTCAGCATGTCCTGGCACAAGCGCTCTTAAAGACTTCATAACATCAGTTCTCGCAGATCAGTGCATTGACAGAATAAAATTCCAAACTTGGCAGCAAACCAACAGAAGTACATAATGTACAGAAATAATGGACGCAGAAGATTTTGCTGAACAGCTTTGTGAACGTCTGTTTAACCTAAAATCGCATTCTTTTACAGCTTAGTAACAATCAACTTTTTTTAAGCACTTGAAGAAGACATTAAAAGACGGCGAATTTCTTATTCTGTGTGATTTCACTGAAAATTATGCATTTGTAGTCCAGAATTCAGCTCAGTCATTCCACTGGAACAAATATCAAGCCTCTATTTCCACTGCCGTCATTTATTACAAGAAAGGCAACGAGCTAAATTAAAGCATCGAAGTATTGTTATAGTATTAGACTGTCTGAGACATGATACAGTTGCAGTTTACGGATATCAGAAAATCATATTGAATTATTTGAAGGAAAACTTTCAGCCCAAGAAAGACATTTATTTCACTGATGGAGCAGCCCAAATCTTTAAGAATAAGTATAAGTTTATTAATCTGCTCCACCACGAAACAGATTTTGGTATTCCGGCTGAATGGCACTTTCACGCAATGGCGCATGGAAAAGGCCCTTGTGATGGCATCCATGATGGCATCGGTGGTAATTTGAAAAGGCTCGCCGCGCGTGCTAGTCTCCAGGCATCATCAAAAGATCCAATTTTAACTGCTGCTGCTCTTTATCAATGCACGAAAAGAGATCTATTCGAAACTTCAGTATTCTTTAGTCATAAGGAAAGTCACGAAACAACCACTTTAAAGTAGATTCGCATCTGCAAAAACGGTGCCTCGAACACAAAAGTGCCACTCTTCCATACCCTCTCATGACTTAACTCTAGAACTGAGAAAATATTCATTCTCTTCATAGTTTGACGTTTTTCTAAAGAAAACTGTACGACGAAGTAGAAAAGGAGTGCATATGTAGTCAAGTGCGGTAATCAATGCACTTTTACCTGTATTTACCTGCATAAATGCCTCGAATTAATAAAATTTGAAAATTATATTCAGCTTTGAATCACTATTAAAAAATTAATGAAAAGCAGTTTTACACAATAAGCAATTATAAATAAATAAATATATAATGGGACGTTCCATGTCAACCGGATCAGTGCTATGCCCAAAATTTGGGGTAGTTAAAAAAATCCACCAATTGCTCATTTCAAAGCATAGGAGGTCTACTTTCAAATTTTGAGTGCGCCTTTGCAACATCCAATATGGCGGCTCCAATATGGCGCCTGAGAGCTCTCAATTTCTGTGAAAAAAATTTAAAGACGCACCTAAATTAAAATTTAGTCCATATTTAAAGTGCTATAGACGCTTTTAGACGTATTTTGTCCTTCTAAACACGAATCCGGTGTTAGAATTTAGCTGTAAGATCACATTTTCTTCCTAACCTCAAAAAAACGAGTGAAACCCAGTAAAAAAGTGCGAAAGTGTACGTGAAAAAAACAGAAACCTGTATTTTTCAAATCCTTCTCTTCTTCTATGAACAGATGGATCCGCTAAATCCGAATCCACCTCCGCAATTAAGCTGACGCGCCTCGGCTGTTTCTAACCTAAAAAAATCAATATTTTTTATAAAATAATTTTTTTTTAATTTAGTCGATTTATGCCAAATTTGATATGTGAGGGTTATTGAAATCGTTGATCATGAATCTGAAGACAAGTCTGCAAAATTTAAGATGGCGGATCCAACATGGTGGACATTTTCGAAAATCAACCTAATAATGCCAAATTTGGTGTACGGGGTTTATTGGGGTCACTTATCGCCAACGGCGATACCACGCTGAAAAAAAACCAGTTCTCGTGAGATCACTGAAGTTAAGCAGTGTTGGACGCGGTTAGTACTTGGATGGGTGACCGTTCGGGAATACTGCGTGCTGTTGGTCCATCGTGGGTGTGGTGAGCCCACACTTGTAGTTATTTACTACAAGAATCTATCCACCTAGAAACACTACCCGAATCGGGTAGTGTCACGCCTACCCTGATGTAGATGTCGTGTGCAAAATTACGAATTTAATGAATAACATAAACTTGAAGAGTTTGATAACTCAAATAATAAATGTTTGCCTGGGGAGATGAATGTTGGCATATAAAATATATAACCTTGATTATTTGAATAATCTTTTACTCTTAAGTGAAATTATTAATTTATGGCACAGTGTCAAGCGATGTCTGAAATTAATATAATTTTATCTAAATACAGTTTTAACGCAAATAAATAGATGTGCAGTTGTGCATAAATATGTATAAGCTTTGGTCAGCACATAAATTTGCTTAATAATATGTTATCTCAGATGATAAAGTTTCAACACAAGACGTGCACAATATCTCATATTACATATATCTAATAATTCACAAAATTGCAAACACTTTATGTACATTTTAAAGATTATTTGATGAAACCTATGCTTGGGGCAGAATACGTTAACTTTTCCAACATAAATATTTTGTTACCATGTTGAAACTTGGCTGAATTAAAACCATAGTTGATCATTATAAGTCCAACAAACCATAGGCCCATATATCAACCGGTTGTCAATATACAGGAGCCTGATTTTACCTGTGAACCACTTACATAAATATACCTTCACGTAATGCAAAAGTGTAACTTCTAGACGACTCTGATTGGACTATTACAATAGTGTTTTGAAAAGCTCTTTTCATTTATTTAAAGACTATTCTGGTATTACATTTATATTTATTTTAAATTAGCATTACATTTTTAAGAGAACTGTGGCTTGCCATTTTTACATTTTTTTCTTAGTTCAACAATATACAAACAAATAAAGTGAAAAAATTGGCCATTTCAGCTTTATGAATTTGTACATTAAAAAATGCTGAACTAAACTCACTATAGGGCGGAATTATTCCAACTGCACTCAAAAAATAAAAAAATCTATTAATATTGAACTTACTATAACAAAATGATAAAATGTGCCTTTTTCTCATATAAAAAAATTTGGTTTTGACTAATTACTAAAACGTTTCATAAGAGACATAATTTGTAATAGAAAAATTAACATATATGTTAACATTTAATGTTGTTATAAACATTATTATTGTAAATAAATTCTAAATTGTTGAGTTTTTCTCACAGCTAGATTGATTTTTCTGACCGGAAATGATTCACAATTGTCTAGATCACCAAACTTTTTTTCGAAAACGGGTTTATTGGAGACGAAATTCTTAAAAAGTCAAATACAAGGCGTGTTAAAAGATTTTCATTTTTTAATATAGTAATACAAAAAACATTTTAGCGAAGTATCTTAGCGTAAAAATCAGTTTGCCCCTTCAGGATCGATATTTCTTGAAATTATTATCGTTTATTGAAAGGAAATCATTTTCTTTTTTTATAGGCCCTGCACGTGGGAAGTGGGACGAGCCACCTCCAAGAGATCGTTAATGTTTGCCAATAGCACGCAAACCTTTGATCGCGTCCGTGCACGTGCGCATTGCTGTTGTCGTGTCACGTGATATTACCGCGTCAAGAAGGCGGGAGCCCGACTCCAGTATGCAGTATGTTACATTTCGAAGCAAATTTCTGGCAGTGGAGTGGGAATAACACGTGACACGACAACAGCAATGCGCATGTGCACGGTAGCGATCAAGGTTTGTATACTTGGCAAACATTAACGATCTCTTGGAGGTTTTTTCTCCCACCTCTGCTCACCAAACACATGAGGTGATACCACTCCTTACTATTTTTTCGAGAGTCTATCTTTTGTTAACGCATCGGAAATAAGAGACAAAAGACTGCCATTTCTTTTTTCGGAATTGGGAGAATCGTTGTCGTCTATGAAAAAAGTGATTTTGAACAGTTCTATTACACACGTCAATCCACGTAGATTTACATGTGTATTTTTAAGTGATGATATAATATCATGATTAAAAATAAAATTATAGGTATTTTTACACGTGGATTTTCCGAAATTGATATGTAGAAATATTTGTAGTTAATTTCATTTAGATCGGATTATTTGCTTAATTTTGGCCTACCCATTCGAATTAGGAACCACTGTATAACGAACGGAAGGGGAATCTCTCCGTTTACGAATAGTACATTGTGTAACAAGTGGGGTACAGTTCCATATTGCGCACGAGCGGAGCGAGTGCGCCATTAGTGCCCACGTGTCGGAATATGGAACTATACCACGCGAGTTGCACACACTATTTTTCAGAACAATCATAAAAATGGCGTCTTTATGCCTCCATAGACAAACGTAAAAGTACGCGTTTTGAGCGATGTCTGGCAGTGCGTTGGATGAGTTACAAAATAGGGTTCCGTAAGCACGGCGTGACGTAGAGTTAAAAAAAAGAGCTCGATTTGTGCGTGTCTCCGTACTTTCGTAACGCTAGAGAGAGACTGTGGTTGACAAAGATAGAAAGAGAAATTCATAGCGGATTGGTGAGTCGATGTTTCTAACGAAGAGTGTAGCGTGTTCCTATCGCCTCACACAATATACTTTGTTGTCCCATTCACGCTCGTTAGAACAAAAATGCCGTACAGCTCGTGCGTACCTTCACCGATTCAAAACGTGATTTTGCATTTTTCCATGGAGACAATGAAATCACGCCATTTATGATTTTGTTCTGAAAAGTATCGTCCGTGACTCCTGTGAACTGACGGATTTCTTTTTTGAAACTCGCGCCATGTTTTTGTAACTCGTCTCCGGTTCGGTACAGACCCTACCAAAAAAAAGTCAGGAATCGTCAGAAAAAAAGTCAGGACTTCTGACCGCTTTTGTTACGTTTCTCGACAGAAATCGTCAGAACTCATGAGAAAATGTTCAGAAATCGTCAGAGCTTAGGTTTGAAGGATAATCCTTTCATCAGGGGTCCAAAAATAGAATGCCATAAAACCTAATCCCTTTTATATTTCCCAGGTTATTTATATTATTTATTTATGCATATTCTCTTTTTACTTATATTTAGTTATAAATATTTATATACTAAATGACTCTGAAGGTGAATCTGAAAATTTTGTCCGTTTTGACGTATCTCTGTATCTTTACAAGATAAATTATATTTATCCTAATTTTAAATTTTGTAGGAAAATTTTTAGATATCTGAAATCGTCGAAACCCGCAGATTCTGAATTTCTAACTTTTCAATCTGTATATGCAACATTGAAAAAAATATATTTTTAATCCTTTTGGGTTAGCCTACCTTTTGTCTTAGCCGATGAGCTACTTGATAGGATGTGAATTAGCATATTTTCAGAAATAGTCCAACTCGTCAGGAGTGGTCAGGATGTTCAGAAATCGTCAGAACTTCTGACCATTTGTGACGATTCCTGATTTTTTTGAGGTAGGGGAGGGTCCAGAGACAGTCAGGCTCGGTCAACTCTGTACAGCGAAATGGCGAATTTTTAGGACATGGGCGCTGGGACAGAGAGGCATTGAGGGGTGCGATATTAGTTCTCTGGCCCATCGCAGATGGCGCTAACTTTCAACGCCAACGGGTGGGGCGATGCAAAAAGCGCGTGCGCGGCAAATTGTTTGTTGTGGCACGTGGCTATCAAAATACGTGTGACTCCAAAAAGTAAATATAATTAAATTTCAACCTCAAAATTATTGAAGGATTTACTCGGAATTGGTTAAATTTTCCTAATTAAACACACTTTCTTCTAATTCAGCAACTCAATATCTCAGGAGCAAATTTTTATTTTTTGTTCAAACATAAAATTTCACTTTTTATTGTCATCCGCAACCGAGCCTGTTCCAATTTCAGGTTCCTGTCACTTTGAGATTGTAAACTTCGATATTCTATTTCTCGGAACTAGATAATTGTTTTTAATCATAGTTTTTTGGTCTCAATTCAGAAACACTTTAGCTCGGGAGTAAAGTTTTGTTTTATCTCTAAATGGTGCTTTCGATTTTACAGAATATTATTTCAGTCTCCTGAAAAATTCCGATTTTGTTGGTTATGTAGTTCTGTACTGCAGTCCTTCAAATAAAGGCAAAATTAAGTGAATGAGAAACGTAAAATGGGAAATAGAATGATAATTATCTTTAATTTCCTATTTTTCGTTTCTTATTTGCTTCATTTTGTCTTTATTATTCCTTTTTTGTTGAATTATTTTAGTATTCAACACATGTAAGGAAGGGGCATATACATATATAAAGACCAACACATGCACGTAACGAATGCGTGATAAATTTATTCTTCGGATTTTCATCTGTAGAATTTAACGGTATATGTAGGGGTAGAAAAAATTACATTAAAATTAATAAAATTAAGATTATTATTTTATGTAGAGTTTTGCGGTGTAGAATTTAAATGTACATCATTGAAACCCGTATCATATTAAAAATAATGAAATAATTTTAGGTGTAGAATTAATCGGTGCAGGATTTATGAAATTCACTTCCCGAAAAAAACATGGTCTTAAGGTGGGTTCCAAACCACCAAAGGCCCAGCAAAATACATAGAAAACTTTCCATTGGCATCGGCTCAGGGACCAAACCCCAGTCCTCCTGCACGGAAGCCTAGCGCTCTATCGCCTGAGCCATCGAGGCTCTTATCAACCCCTATTGTTTTAATATAATTGTTTGGGGCTTTCGTAAGACTTTAAAGTTGTGTGATACGCAAGAATGAAAATTGAAAAAGAAAGGAAATAATATTATGGTATAATAATAGGGTCATTGCAAAAAAAAATTTGATGAATTTAAAACTTAGAAAATTGAAGATTAAAGTTCTTAATTTAAACGATCAATAATTTACACGTTTAGAATAGAAGCTTTCAACACTTCAGTTGAACAATTAAAAATCAAATACCGTTGAAATTCAAATTTTTTTTTTTACTTTTATCAATTGACCAGTTTAAAGATTTCTGGTTAAAAAATATAAATCACGATATCATTTTCAATGCTCTATATTGAAGAAAGAATCAATCAATTCGCAAATGTTTAAAATTATATCAAATTACACAATTGTAAGTTAGAAATATTAACAATTGAACGATTTAAAATGTTTTTTAAACTGAACACTTTAAAAATTAGAAGTTAAATTATTTTTATCTTAAGGCCATGTTACGAGTGGGTCACGTGACCCACTCGTAACATGACCTTAAGTCGTTTCAAATGAATAATTGTTAAACAGTTATTTATGTATCAAAATTCAACACTTTAAGGGTATGTGGCAGACATAAATACCTACATTACTGTCGTCACTTTTTCAATTTTCCGATTTTTTTTTAATCTAAGAAATTTTTCTGTAAATAACATATCGGGCTCAAACTTTGGAAAATGTATGAGAAGACAATAAACTACGTTTACGTACTTTATTCGAGGAGGAATTTCGCCGCAAAAAATTATTTTCGAAGAAATTAAAACTGGGTGCATTGTTTGAACCTAAGAACTTTTTTTATAAGTGAAATATCGGCTTCAAACTTTGAGAAATGCAAGAGCTGACAGTAAAGTACGTTTATGTACATCATTTGAGCATAAAAGATGCAAAAAGAAAAATTCCAAATAAATGTCACCTCCGTTTGCCAGTTCGGTCGGTATTCGCGATGGGCACGAAAATGCGAAGTCTGTGGCAAATTAAAATGTTATAAGTTCAATAAACATGCAACTCAATGCTGATTCACATATTTGCATTTGTTAAACACGTCACACTATAATTACCAAATAAGAAAAATTTGCACTAAGTATTATTATTTGATAATTATCAAAAAGTTGTCGAAATTTTTCCTTAAAATGCCGTATTATTTTTCAACTAATGCAAGTATTCAACTTTTTGTTCTTTATTCTGATTTGTTTTTTGTTCATTACTCTTTATTCTCCAAAACACGAAAATCCACGTTTTTTACAAATATGACACAAGATAAGACAACAGTCAAAAGAACAAAATCATTCCTCTTACAAAGAACTAAAAATAGTGTGTTGGCGCTATTCTCTATCTCGCTCATTTAACTAAAAATAATACGATTTTACGATGTGATTCGTTGGTTGATAAGATATTTTTGGGAAAGAATAATGAAAAAAAGCAATTGAAGACAAATTGAGTATAGTTTAAAATGTGTTTTTGAATATAATTGAAAAACAGACGTTCAGGGGTAAAAATTAAGTGAAAGTTTCTTTACGACAGCATGAAAATTATTATTTTGATAAAACACTATTTTAACCCGCTTTGCTTATATTTCAGTAAGAATTTGGAACATAACGCGTTGAATAAAGTGTCAAGAGACTTTTTTTTAAAACGCTAAGATTTTTTAATAAATTGTTGTTCAACATATTCAAAAAAATCTTTAAAGACCATTAATGCTTTTTGACAACCTGTGATGAGTGAAAATATTTTGTTTGTTCATTATAATGATGGTACTTTTAAATTTGAAATTATAAGGAAGTAGACTTTTGCTTTACCAGCTTATTATTAAAATTTTAATTGCCATGAAGAGATAAAAATTGAAAAAAAGTTTGCAAAAATAATGAGATAAAAAACACAAAAGAAGACAAGCTGAAACTATTGATCACAATTTTTGATTATGAATGATGTTTCCATATTGGAAAATAATTCTGTTCTTAACATTTTGCTACCACTCTATATGTTTTAAACTTTTTCACAATTTTAAAGAGATGAGAACAATGAAATTATGGACAAAAACTTAGAAAAATTTTATTTACGAAGTTTTGATACATCGTCGACATCAGTAAAAAACTGCCTGTATCGGCAACAAAACAAAATTACCCGTACCGACAATAAGATTTCTGGAAAAAAATTTAATGATTTAAGTTGGAATCAGTTTAAAAGATATTTAGGAATTTTAGAAAGACTAAAAATAATTTAAAAGATCTCTGAAAATTTAGAAAATATTTGTAAATGTCTTCGAAACTTATAAAAGCCCTTAATATCTTTTAAAGTGACTCGGATTTGTCTTAATATTTGGTAAAATTCTATAAATAAAAAAAATTCTTTAAAATTTTCTAGATTCTTTTTCGACACATCTGAAATTTTCAAGCATCTCTCTGAATTTTTTCAAGAATCTTAGGAAAATTATATTTATATAACATTAAAAACAAATACTAAATAAGAAGCACTAAGAAACGCGGCTCTGGTCCTAAACTTTTATAAGTATAAAAAAGTTTTGTTTATAACAAATTTTTTTTTCTTTTTTCATAATTATAAAAATTTAGGACCAGATCCGGGTTTCTTAGTGCTTTATATTTAGTATCCCAAATTTTTAACTCGAGGAGACGCTTCGTGTGAAAATAAGTTGACAAATAAAAAAAGTGGTGGTAAGGTAGGAATCCGGTCACGTGACCCACTCGTCACATGGCCTTAAAAAATGAATAGTTATGTTGGAAATTTGTATTTCGTATTAAAAATGATATTTCCTATCAATTCGAAAAACTACACACGCGCGATTGATTGCTGCTAGTTTAATAAAAATGTCATAAAGTCGTGTTAAAAAGTGAGAAATGATTTTAGTTTTCATTGCCGAGCGACTTAGTTCAGAATTAATGCTCCCAGTTCCGCCGATCCTAGTAATAAATAATTTAATAAGTTATTGTTTCTGTCAAATTAGGGGGAAAAAATAGAAAATAAAATCAATTTGCAATTTTTAACATGATTTTATGACATTTTTATAAAATTATTCATCTTTACTGGAGTCTTTAATTAATACTATTTAACATTAACATTCTGCGTAAAATTCACGTAAAAATTAATGTAATTTTTCTTTTAAAACAAAAAAATTTAGGCGGACATGTATCTATGCTTTAACCTAGGTCTAAGTCTAAAACTCTAAACCAAAATTTATTAGACCTATTTTTTTTTCTTTCAGTCATTTGGACCCCAAGTCCCAAGAAAAGACCAGGTTTTTTCGGGAAGTGTGCTATGTGGGAACCGTCTTATTGAGTTCTGCAGTAATTAACTAATTTCTTCTGTATTCTAGCCATGTAGAATTTCCAGGTGAAGAATTAAAAAAAGGAATCTTAAAAATAATGAAATAATTTTAAAGCGTAGAATTAATCGGTGTAGGGTTTAATGAATTAAAATGTAAATTATTTTGTGTGTGTAGAGCTTGACGGTGTAGGATTTAACCGCGTTAAGTTTAAATTTAAAATATTTAATTGGTTAAATAAATATGACTCTGTAGTCTCCTCTCCCATATGTGTAGAATTAGCTATGTAGAGTTTAATTTTGTAGAATCACTACTGCCCCGAAACATTGTTATACGTCATGATTTTCATTACTAATCGATATGACCTCGTGGACGAAATTTTGAAATGCTAGCAGACGATCTCATAGAGATCAAGTAACTATCAACTCATGCCGCCTACGTGACCGAGAAACCAGATTCGTCTCAATTTTAATTGATTACTTTCAATTATTATCCATCCAACGCTATTATATTCGAACAGATTCGAACTTTGCGAATTGGATCCTCGGCTGACATTCATTACATAAACAGGTATTACGATGACCTTAACTTGATCGCTCTCTATTGACAAAAAGTCTTTGAACTGATTTCGAATTTCTCATCCTCCAATTTCAATAAAAATATGTAAGGTTGGCAAAATACTGTAAATTTTCCTACGGATTTGGCGTACGTGACGAACAGAACCGCGCGAATGGAGTCAGCCTATATCGACTATGTTATGTAGCTAACGTGCAAAATACCGGCTAGTACGTGGAACTCACCCCAAGATCTGGCACATGTAGAAACGAGAAGAAATGCAGAAAGAATTATGAGCGCGAGGCATCGCGATTCATGGAACACCATGATGTTCCTTCATTGATGAATTTTGCGACCTCCGGACACTGGAGAGTCAAGCACGTACACAAAAGTACGAGAGGCCCAGACTACACGCCTGCCTACGTCTTACCGCGACCGCTGCCGAGCGTACACTGACTATCTGACACGATGCAGTGCACTGGTGGTGGCTGGACTGGTGTACACGCTACACATGCTCTACACTACTACAGTCCATCTACATTCTACAATTCTGCAGTCATCTCTATACATTCTATAAGCTAGTCCAAATCAATCAGGCAAATTGGCAATTAAGTAAGTTGCGAACACCATAGACGTCTCACAGTAGGGAGTAGATCACAATTCAAAAAAGCTGGCGTAATGAAAGTCGAAAAGTGTAATTTTCGATTCAATCGATTCCATTTCAAATCGAGCATATTTTTGTAAAAACGTTATGTCCCGTAACGCAATTACTTGAAGAACTTTATTGTTTTTCCGTGTGTGCTGCGTTGAATATCCCCATTAAAAATATGCATTTGGGTTTCCAATTGTCAGTTTTGTAAAATCCACGTGGATTTACACTGGTAACAGGATATGCCCTAAGCAAAATTTAGAAATGCCCAACCTGAAAGTATGCAAATACCTGAAAAAAAGGTCTTTGCTTCCCAAATTTGTTGTACTTAATACTTTTCTCATAATTTTTCCTTGAACACTTCTCTGTCAAAAATGTATGCGCTTATTCGGAAATTAATACCAATAATCGTTAATTTTAGAAATTTTGGAAAAGCTTTACTCACGATTTATTAATAACAATAATATAAATTTCCTTCGAATTTTTAATTTTATGTATAATTTTGTAACGTGAATAGAAGAGAAAAACGTCACAACTACCCATTTTGACTTTTAGAACTGCCCATTTCAATTTACAACTGCCCGACTTGGGTAGAACTGCCCTTTACGCTTACGGTATACCCTGACTTATAAAATACTATCATCACTTAAAAACACATGTGCATGTCCATGTGATCTTACACGTGAAGGATGGCACAGCATAAGGGATTAACACATATTTGATCGATTTTTTAGGAGACAAACAACGTTTTGTAAAATCTAATTTTTAATTGAAAAAAGAGTCCGCTTCAAGGAAGTTTTAGTGCTGAATCAAGATGAAAGAAAATGATTTAAAAAAGTGAACCAGTTCTGAGATACTGGAACGAGAAAGTATGTGTTTTGAGATTTGGACACGCGTGTTTTCACTTTAAAAACAGATTTTTCAATTTAATTAAAAACTGAGAAACAAATTTCTAGATTATTAGTTGCTGAATAGAGCGAAAAAAGTCACCTACTTCTGAGAAAATGGAGGGGGAAGTTATTGAGTAAATAAACGTTTTTCGCCATTTTTTGGAACAATGTAGGGCGTGAACCTGACGTTCTAGAGAGTTCTAATAGAGGGCTCAAATTAAAGGTGGAACCTTTTAAGTCAAGATGATGGTGTTGAAAGAATTTTTTCGTCGCTTATCTTTAAGGGCAACAGACCGGTTTTTGCTGTTCGCGCCTTCGCCCCCGTGGTAAGGAGTAGTGAGCAAGCGCGCGCAGCAAAAATCCTGTTATCGCTCAAGACTGGCGAGAGAAACATTTTTCAAAACAAAAGTTTTAAAGTGCAAAGTTTAAGCTTTAAATTAACGTAGTGTATACGGATCCGGCAAATTTTTCCGGATTTTAATTTTCTCTTCCGGCATATCCACGTCCCGTAGGAGGGGAAGGAAGGCACCCCTGTGACTGGTTACAGAAATATTATTGGTTTAAACCCCTACCACTTTCCAACGTCCCGTGGGGGGCGGGAAGGCACCCCTGAGACTGGTTATAGAAATAATGTTGGTGAAACCCTTACCCCTTTCCAACGTCCTGTTGGGGACAGGAAGGCACCCCTGTGACTAGGTCCATCAAGCTAGCACCTCCACAATCGAAATTCCCAAATTTTTTTTAACAGAATTTTGGGCTTTTTTGGGTTATATTGCCGATTTTTGGGCTCCACTACTTTTTTTTGAAAAATCAAATTTGGTGTGGAGGTGCTGGCTTGACTCAAGTCAGCACCTCCACTACATAAAAATTTGAAAAAATTAAAAATCAGAGACAACAGAATTTTGGGCTTTTTTGTGCTCTTGAACGCGCCAACAACCAATTTCCAAAAACTACCCCTACTGGAAATAAAACAACCCTCTATATAAAAACTCAAACTAGAAAGAAACAAAGCACACCACAATTTTGGGCTTATTTTGGGCTCTCAAATGCACGGAAAAAAATTCAAAAAACCACCCCCTATGTGCAAAAACACACCCTCTTGTCAAAAATAAAATCTGAAAAAATTAAGTGTATCATAATTTTTGGCACATATTGGGCTCTCGAATGCACCAAACAAAATTGTCAAAAACCACCTTATGTACAAAAAAACAACACCTAAGTAAAAACTCAAACATGGAAAAAACAAAATAGAAAGTAGTGTTGGGCTTTTCTTGGGCTCACGAATGCTTGATTTTTTGTTTGCAAAAACCACCCCTACAGCTAAAAAATCAAACGCCTATCTATGAATTCGAATTTGAATTTTTAAGGAGCCCAAAAATCAGAGACTCTATTCACCTTATAAAATTCTGAGTCTCAAACATCAGAAACTCCATTTACAAAGTAAATTTCTAAAAAAGATAATTCTTTGACAA
>CAKNYM010042803.1:0-16483 GCA_932195095.1 Andricus curvator | reverse complement strand
CTCAGAAAATTTTTCACCAAAAAATTTACTATCGAATTTTCTATTGTCATTGTTGTTATTGATGCCTACATCGTTTTTGTGATTTTCGAACAAATTTGTTTCTCAGAAAATTTTTCATCAGAAAATTTTTTATCTGTATTCGTATTGTTATTCTTGTTAATGATGCCTATAGCGATTTTATGATTTTCGGAAAAATTTTTCCTCAGAAAATTTTTCACCAAAAAATTTACTATCGAATTTCGTATTGTTATTGTTGTTATTGATGCCTACAGCATTTTTGTGATATTCGAAAAAAATGGTTTGTCAGGAAATTTTTCATCAGAAAATTTGTTATCTCCATTTGTATTGCTATTGTTGTTAATGATGCCTACAGCGTTTTTGTGATTTTCGAACAAATTTGTTTCTCAGAAAATTTTTTATCTCTATTTGTATTGTTATTGTTGTTAATGATGCCTATAGCGATTTTATGATTTTCGGAAAAATTCTTCCTAAGAAAATTTTTCACAAAAAAATGTACTATCGAATTTTGTATTGTTATTGTTGTTATTGGTGCCTACAGCGTTTTTGTGATTTTCGAAAAAATTTGTTTCTCAGCAAATTTTTCATCAGAAAATTTTTTATCTCTATTTGTATTGTTATTGTTGTTAATGATGCCTATAGCGATTTTATGATTTTCGGAAAAATTATACCTCAGAAAATTTTTCACCAAAAAATTTACTATCGAATTTTGTATTTTTATTGTTGTTATTGATGCCTACAGCGTTTTTGTGGTTTTCGAAAAAATTTCTTTCTCAGAAAATTTTTCATCGGAAAATTTGTTATCTGTACTTGTATTGTTATTGTTGTTAATGACGCCTACAGCGTTTTTGTGATTTTCGAAAAAATTTGTTTCTCAGAAAATTTTTCATCAGAAAATTTTTTATATCTATTTGTATTGTTATTGTTGTTAATGATGCATATAGCGATTTCATGATTTTCGGAAAAATTTTTCCTCATAAAATTTATCACCAAAAGTTTACGATCGAATTTTGTATTGTTATTGTTGTTATTGAAGGCTACAGCGTTTTTATGATTTTCAAAAAAATTTGTTTCTCAGAAAATTTTTCATCAGAAAATTTTTTATCTGTATTTGTATTGTTATTGTTGTTAATGATGCCTATAGCGATTTTATGATTTTCAGAAAAATTTTTCCTCTGAAAATTTTTCACAAAAAAATTTACCATCGAATTTTGTATTGTTATTGTTGTTATTGATGCATACAGAGTTTTTGTGATTTTCGAAAAAATTTGTTTCTCAGAAAATTTTTCATCAGAAAATTTGTTATCTCCATTTGTATTGCTATTGTTGTTAATGATGCCTATAAAGTTTTTGTGATTTTCGAAAAAATTTGTTTCTCAGAAAATTTTTTATCTCTATTTGTATTGTTATTGTTGTTAATCATGCCTACAGCGTTTTTGTGATTTTCGAAAAAATTTGTTTCTCAGAAAATTTTTCATCAGAAAATTTTTTATCTCTAATTGTATTGTTATTGTTGCTAATGATGCCTATAAAGTTTTTGTGATTTTCGAAAAAATTTGTTTCTCAGAAAATTTTTTATCTCTATTTGTATTGTTATTGTTGTTAATGATGCCTACAGCGTTTTTGTGATTTTCGAAAAAATTTGTTTCTCAGAAAATTTTTCATCAGAAAATTTTTTATATCTATTTGTATTGTTATTGTTGTTAATGATGCATACAGCGATTTCATGATTTTCGGAAAAATTTTTCCTCATAAAATTTATCACCAAAAGTTTACGATCGAATTTTGTATTGTTATTGTTGCTATTGATGCCTACAGCGTTTTTGTGATTTTCGAACAAATTTGTTTCTCAAAAAATTTTTCATCAGAAAATTTTTTATCTGTATTTGTATTGTTATTCTTGTTAATGATGCCTATAGCGACTTTATGATTTTCGGAAAAACTTTTCCTCCGAACATTTTTCACCAAAAAATTTACTATCGAATTTTCTATTGTTATTGTTGTTATTGATGCCTACAGCATTTTTGTGATTTTCGAAAATATTTGTTTCTCAGAAAATTTTCCATCAGAAAATTTTTTATGTGTATTTGCGTTGTTAATGATGTTAATGATGCCTACAGCGTTTTTGTGATTTTCGAAAAAATTTGTTTCTCAGAAAATTTTTTATCTGTATATGTATTGTTATTGCTGTTAATGATGCCTACAGCGTTTTTGTGATTTTCGAAAAAATTTTTTTCTCAGAAAATTTTTCATCCGAAAATTTTTTATCTCTATTTGTATTGTTATCATTGTTAATGATGCCTACAGCGTTTTTGTGAATTTCGAAAAAAATTGCTTCTCAAAAAATTTTTCATCAGAAAATTTTTTATCTGTATTTGTATTGTTATTGTTGTTAATGATGCCTATAGCGATTTTATGATTGTCGGAAAAATTTTTCCTCTGAAAATTTTTCACAAAAAAATGTACTATCGAATTTTGTATTGTTATTCTTGTTATTGATGCCTACAGCGTTTTTGTGATTTTCGAAAAAATTTGTTTCTCAAAAAATTTTTCATCAGAAAATTTTTTATCTCTATTTGTATTGTTATTGTTGTTAATGATGCCTATTGTTACGTCATGGAAAACGTAAAATACTTTCCCTTTTAATTAGGTTCCTCGTTTTAGTTGAGATCGAAGATCTCGCACAGGGAAGAGGAAAGAGAAGCCAATAAATAAATTATAGATAAGTTCAACAATTTATTATGAATAATTACAATTAAAATTTATTGAATAAAAGAGTTTAGCACAAGAAGCTGAAGGAAGACTTGTAGACTTGTTTCTAATCCTTGGGCAGGACCTTTAAAATAAAGGATACTCATATATTATGGCCCAAAGGAGTTAGATAAATGAAATTAGAATTATTGATATGAGGACTTACCGGTTATTGATTCGATTGAAGAATCAAATGTTATCTAGATGGTCTGTGTAATGGTGTGGAAGAAGGGGTTGTGCACTTATTATGAATTGGATATCCAAGATTTTGGTAGTTCCTTGAATGGTATTCAAAGTGTTCCAATGATTGATAATAGTGGGTCCAATTCAGGTTGAAATTGGTTCGAAGTATTCCAAAGATGGGAATTCCCAGATGCGGGTTTTCCAGTGCACAACACTGTCACAAGGGTACACACACTAACACGCGAGAGATACCGGTTTGACACACTAGACACTGGACAGTCGAATCGGAGAAAACCGTAGAAAAATAGAGAAGAGGTGAACTATAACTTCTAACTTATCACGTTGCTAATGACTGACCCATGCTGGTCCAGTCAGTTTTTATAGGGCCTAAGGCGACGTCCCTGCATGCTTGGACGTCGGTGTATACGCTGACGTCACGAGTATATATAGATATACTATATGGCTTACAATGTTTTCAGTATATCTATAGCTATGTCCTCCAGCCTCCACGTGCTTTCATGCTCTATAGTCTATGTCTAGCTATGGCTAGCTGGACAGTGTACGCTACGGATTACAATGTTCTTACTATAGTCTATACTCTATACCTTTACTCTCGTGCTCAATATATATAGTTATATTCTACAGCGTACAACGTGCTGATATATATAGCTACACTCTATAGCGCGGAATATTCGCTCTATATTTATTGAGTATTTATTAGTGTAAGCATGCAAATAGATAAATATATAAATAAATATATTAACATATATATATATACGTCACGGGACGTGACACCTCCCCCCCTAAGTCGAACGCGGGGTGAAGCATTCAGGTGGGGCTTCAGAGTCCCACATGGAGCGAACGTCCGCGTTCGAACGTATGGTAGAAGGGTCATCATAAATACTAGATTAAAGAAATAGACACAATTATTTCTTATATGTCAGTTTATATTCGTGAAAAGAACATATAAAAGTATACAAAAAATATATATATATATGTAATATCAAATATGTTTTGAGATCATTGATTACATATTGTACTTATAGTTTCTGCGTGGACGAAAACAATGTGGAGCTACATGTCCTCTCTCATAGCATCTTTCGCATGCGTTTAACCATTTATAAAGTTTGATTTTATTTGTAATAACTTGTGCATCTGAAATAATGTGCACATTCACATTCTCGTGAACATTGATTTTTAAATTAGTATAATTTTCTTCGGAAAACATAAATTTTTCTGCTAAGGCTTTTAACATATGGCGAGCAGCATTTTGTCTCGCAGCCTTTTTTGTAGATGCAGGCTCACCTTCATATAAATATTTTACATTATTTTTATGCATTATGCATTTAGCCTCAAATGGTGGCAATTCGGCGTGATGACCTAGTGTCTTTACAATAAAAATAGGTTTCGAAAAATCGTATTCGATACTTATTTCGTTAAGGGTTTGTACTGCTGAGGATTTCGAGAGGTTTCTTTCCATTGCCATGTTATCTGTAAAAGAGAAACAGCAATATTTGGATTTTTAGATAACATGGCATTGGGAGTTCAGTTAAACTATATGACATTATATAATATATGGTGTTGATTTTAGCAGAAAATTCATTATAATTTTTTTTATATGACGTAGTGGATTTTAAAGTAAGATTTAATTACATATATAGCGTTGTCACAATAAAATTGAGTTTTATTCACAATTGTATTTAAGAAATTTTACTTTCGATGATAGTCTTACTTTTGGGCCATAACTAACAAAATTTTGGCGCCAAATTCGAATTTTTGAATGTTTTGTTATTACTAATTGGCATATCGGACACATTTTGCTAATTTAAAATATCTAATTTATTACTGTTTATCATTACAAGAAATCAAAACGCGTACAAATATTTTTGCTACAAAAAATTAAGAGATGAAGAGATACATAACCTGTAAATTTATAAAAATATGACAAATCGTGCAACTGTACTGAAATGTACTTGAAGAAAGAAAACAAGGTGAGAAGCTATTTTTTACTGTGATTATAATCATGGTACATACGTAATGAAATTTCGCGGAGTGTACTTTTTAATACAATTGCACTTTAATTGGTAACAATAATGGTAAAAATAAAAAATATGAGAACATCTATGTATATTTAATCATTATTTTCAAGAATTTCAGTGTCAGCATCCGAATCCTCTTCCGGATCCGCATCGGGCACAATTCTAGCATTTCTTTGATTATATCTTCTAATTAATTTTCGAACACATGTTTCGCAGTCTTGTGCCCGATTACGAACCACAAATAATTGTTTCGTGCAAACGCAACAGTAGAAAAGGTGTGGGGATTCAGATGCTACGTGAGCGTTGACCAATTCTTGGCAGTTAACCCTTTCTGCATCCACAATTTTTGTTTCGTAACATGTTCTACAAATGAAAGTGCCACTTCTCCTATGTTGATAGGACAGTGGTATGTCTATCAACATAGAGCAGCAAAAGAAACGCATTAATTCCGCGTATTCGTTAAAATCGATATCGAGTGTTGGTGTAATGTTTTCTGCACTTTCTGCTTCAAGGAAAACCTGGTCTGCGATAGGTGGAGTCATTTTCCTGAAGGGAATTATAAAATTTGTTTATAAGAGTGTATTATATGTATATAGAGATGTAGAAAAAGGAGAAAGATAGGTTAAACGAGAAGGAGTTAAGAGAAATTTAAGAATGGTTAGTGACTATTACTTCTTCATTTTTTAAAATTGCGCTTCGACTGCAAAGGAATTCTTCTATGCATAAATAGCATTCTTCTGACTTACACCGTGGTTTTATGACATCTACTGCGCAATTGTGACATTTGGTGTATATATTAAATTTAGCAATTGAATGCCATTCTAAATAGCAATCGAATTCCCTTTGTTTGTCTAGTGGTAATTTTTCAAAGCAAAAAGGGCAGAAACGTTTCTTTGTTTTAGTATTATAATAAATAAATAACATGGATGGTTCCATTTCAAAACAAAAACTATGCATTAAATGACCGTAAAAAATAGGGTGATTTCTTGGAAGAACGCCGTCTACATATCTTGAGTCGGTACATGCTGGTTCTTTTGCAGTCGGGATCATTATTCTACAAAGTTAAAAGAAAAAGATCCAATCTTAAATGTTATACAAGAGGTATGTATCTATAAGATTGTTATGAAACAGTAAAATTGGATTTACATAGCATAGTATAAGTAACTTTTATGGAAAAGAATTATGTAGCTTCCCATTAGAAAAATAGTTTTTACATTAACAAAAGTAAATATTTTGCAAGAACGATCCTTCTAATAGTATAGAGAGAGAGAGAGAGATAAGAACATAGTTTGCTTCTACGAGTGATAGAAATTTGAATAAAAAGGTAGAAGGAAAAAGAAATGTATTGAGGACTATAAAAATCCGAATACGTGTTGTGGGTCTAGGATGGATTCTCTATGCGGAGGGTAATAAAATCGTATCTAGGTGACTAAGATTATTAGGCAGGTTTGGAGGAAGGGCCTATAGATTTTTATGATGATGACGGGTATGAATAGTTAATTTTAAAGAAAATGCAGTTAAATGATTAGTTAAAAAGCAGTAGGAAAAGTCGTAAAATTTTGTGTAGAGACTTTTAACTTTCTCATGGAAGATTCAAAGTTTAGTTTAGTTGAGAATTTTCGTGATCGTGGAAGAAAAAAAAACGAACCATGAGTCAGGATCAGGTGGATGTTTTGTTTATTGGGGGTTTTGAAGAGTTTGAGAAAATTCAAGAAGTTGGACAATTTCAGGAAAATTGGAAAGTTAGAAATACAGAAAGAGAATGTGATTTAAATGAAATTGTGGAAGATACTGCAAATGAAGAATTTGAGAATCTTTTAAATGAGTTATTTTCGGGGACAGATGATAATAATAATAGTGACAATATAGAGGCTATGCAAATAAGCGAAAATGGACAAGGTGTACAAGTTAGTGAGAGTGTAGAAACTATACAGAATAGTTTAAATGAGGATATAGAATTTATTGACAATGATAGGTTAACAGTACATGAAACAATTAATAGGGTAGTGCATCGTGAGTGTGGTGAAATCGTAGTTAGTGAGGAAGTAGTAGAAAGTGTACCTGTGTGTAATTTCATTATAATTAACATTCCAAATAATGAAAAGGACAGAATAAATAATTTGTTTCATGAGGTCGAGAGAGAAAAAATTATAGTTTTTCTTCAAGGTGAAGAAATTGAATGTCCAGAAGAGTGGAAAAAATTGGACTCGAAGAAAAAAATAAAATTAATGGACAAAATTAGGAGTCAATTTAAAAGACATGGAAAAGATGGTGCTTTACATCTTGATAAGAAATTTTATCACTTGAAGGAAGGAAAACTAGAGGAAGTAAGAAATTTTCAAATACTCTAATATTATTACTTAACAAATGGAGAATTTATTCTTAACCTTTATTAATTACAGCTTCAAGATACAAGATTAATTCGCTGGCTAAATAATGGTCAGAGAAAAGTTAAAAAGGATTTGTCTATGCGCTTAGGAGAATCAATTGTTAAAATTCCGCTTGAATGGAAAAGTGTTAGAAGAATGACAGTGAGTGATTATTCAGCGCCTCTTGTAAAGAAGATTAAAAAAAATAAGGAAAATGAAATAGCGTTTACGTCAGGTGGAATGCGATGGGAGTACAAAAATTTAGAGGTTACTAGGGTAAGTTTGAAATAAAAGTATTCATTAGTGTTCATTTACATAAGTCCATAGATGAGGGACGAAAATTTTGATTATATTTTGATTGCAATTTTAGATTGGTAATTCTGAACAAAAATGGACTGGTGAAAACGCAACGTGCAAACTATCTCGAGAAGATCGAGAAGTTTCCTTGAAGGGGGTGACGATCTTAATGCCTTGGGAGTGGCTAATAATAAATAGGCCAGGCATTGAAGAGAATAAAAGAATTTTGCAGGCGAAATTTAAAAGTATGGATTTGGATAGTGTTTTCCTTTTCAAAGAGGGGAGATACAGGATAAGAATCAATGAGATTGTGGAGGTGAGATAATATGATAATTAAGGGTTAATTTTGTTTGTTTGTTTATTATTATATTCGTCTAATATCCGATTTTTCTTTTTATTTCAGTATCATGAATTGAGTGATTCCGAAGACTGATAGAATTTAAGTTATTGTAAATTTTAAATTATACTTAGTAGTAAATTTTGTTAATAGTGTAAATATAATTACTAAAAAGTGTTAAAAGTGTGATATTATATATAGTTCCGATTAAATTATATGCAATAGTAATTTTGTTATTAATATAAATTATTATAAAACAAAGAAAACAAAAAACTTACAATGAACTATTTTAATAAAGATTTTATTTTCATGCATTTTTTTGTGTTATTTTTTTTTATATATATTTTTTTTTTAATATTTTTATAGATTTTTCTAGTTTTTTGTTGTTGTTATATCTAATTTGTTTTAATATTAATTTCGTATATTATCATGCAGTTGTGAATCCAAATTTTCTTTTAGAACTGAAATTTGATTTCGTCAAGTAAAGGCTTGTCCATTAAACTTAATGGAGTTGTGTGTTTTATTTCAGTCATAATTGGTTTTTGATTTTTGAAGTTTTTATTAATTTTTCCAATTTTGAAAATCAGTAATCCAAGTAGAATTATTGTAAGTAACATTGTCATTGTTAGAATTAATAAAATTGGAATATTTAACGTTTCATCATTTTGGAAAAATTGTGGAGTTTTAGAAAGTTTTTCTAGGATAAATATTTCGTCTTCAAGGAGGGATAGTGGCATGTCTTCCCTATTTTCAAAATGACAAAGTATTCTTTTCAGTAAATGAGGTTGTTGGATAGAATAATTATATAGCAAGGTGCTGATGGAAGAAAGTGAAAGGGTTGATTTTTGTATTGGAATTGACATATCCAATATTTTCAAATTTTGATTAGAATGGTAAGATGTTATTACAGGGTTTAGTTTACAATCTGGATCTATTTGTATTATTCCCGTGTTTTTAATATCAATAAAAACATTTGGTTCTTCAGGACAGTATAATTGAAATCGCTTGGGGAAAAAGGTTGAATAGAGCCAGCCATAATGAGCTTGTAATGGACTCCAGAAATAATATTTGTTGATATTTGCAACGAATTGACATTTATAAGGTTTGGCCTGAGTGATAATGGTTGTTTCACAGATAGGATTTTCTTCAGTGTTGAATATTGGATAATTGACATGGCAAAAATTTCCAATATCAGTTTGATAACATGATTTAATAAACTGGTCGTCTGCTAAGAAATAGTTTTTATTATCTGATGAAAGGGCCAGATAAGAAATTTGAGGTTTATGATAAATTGACAGAGTGTGTTTGTCATTAGCGTCAAAAAATATAGGAAATGCATGTGGCTTGAATAGATGGAAATAATCTGAAGAAGGTATAGGAATAGTTAACATAAAAATTAAATAGTTTTTAACTGTGAAATGTTTAATTTTTGAAAATGGAAGAATGTTAAAGAAAAAGGAAGTAGAGAGGTTCAGTTTAAAATTAAGGAAAGAGTCGGGAAAGAGTAGAGGGTGCCATAAATTTGTAACTGTATGCGTGAGGGCTTCTAAAAGGTGTTGTAAAAGAGAGGTATAGGAGTCGATAGTCTCTTCTAGATCTTTTGTTAGATTTTCGAAAGCAGGGCTATTGAACTTGGCGTTAAAACCGACTTGTTCGTTAAAGTCTTCGATTCTTGAGATGATTTTAGAAAAATTTTTCATTTTTGAAGAGATCAAATTAGGGATTAGAAATAAATTATCTTCGGGTGAATAAAGAGAAATTTCTTGGTTGTCTTCTAATTTTTGAAATGAATTCCGAACTTTTTCTAAAAATGGATCATTTTTCGACGATGAACTATTAATATTATACGTTTGATTAGAAATTGACGAAATTTCCTGAAGAAAATAAGTTATTGATTGGATATCAATTTTATGACTACTCGCATTGCAAACGTCAGATTTTTGTGTACATCCTATAATGAGTTTGATGTAGTTCTCGATTATCTGGTGTTTGAAATTATATAATTCGAATATGTCTAAATAAGACAAAAAATGATATTCTTCGGAAAGGATTTGGATATCAATAATAGGCTCGAGGTAAACACCTAATGAGTGCGAAAAAAGAGAGTCGATGTACGAGGTTGTTGCATCAGATGGGGATACTAGGAATAATATCAAGAAGATACCAGGTGAAAGTTGGAGTTTTGAATTCATTTTGCTTCTCGGAAGCCTGTAAAAAGAAAACAAAAGTTAGTGTGAAAGAAGGTTTTTATAATTGAGTGCTTTTAGATCTAGGAGTTCGTTTAGAGAAAGGGCGAAGAAGTCGATTGAGAATTTGAGGATTTCGTAACGGAGTAGGGGGCGGGATTTGTGTTGTCTTATCAATTTTTCTGGTGATATTTCTAAGACATTCTTTTGTGGAATGTACTTGTGTATTGCAGTATTTACAAGAATTTTCCCATGGAACCAATTTGGGTCTGGGATCAGTTTGAACTTCTTGATCTTTTGTCTTAATTTTTTTTTGATATGTTTCTGTGTCATCTTTATCACAAAGATCGTAACATTGTATCAGCAATTTAAGAAGCCCTAATGCTGCTTTATTTCTGGCTAATTCTTTTGTTTTTCCGCTTTGAATTACAAGGTGTTCTAAAGTAGAGGCTTGCGCGAGAAAGAACGAATGCGATCGCGAATGTTGATCTGGATAGGTTATTATTTGTGGCAATGGTAATCCATATTTGATAGTGAAATTCTTGAGAATTTCTACGTGATTTAGAATGCCCATGGAGTTACATCTGGTTAATTTCCTTGGATTTCTTGGGATGTGGGTAGGTTCTTCGTAATAGTGCTCCATTGAAGTTGTGTTCCTGAAGTACGGAATTTTAATTAACGTTTATGATATTGATTTTGAGGTCTGAATCCACATTTACAAAATTTTTTATAACTTTTTCCAGATGGGCCTGGTTTATCATGTGATACATAAAAATGTTTAGTTGGAGAACAGGATTTTGGAATTCTGCCTAGCTTTCTTCTTTTTGTGCAATTAGTATCTGTAGAACGGTCTACAGTGTCTATAGAAGTATATGTAGTAGGTGTTTCAGGAGTAAGAGTGGGGTTGTTTTGTAGAGAATTCATAGAGTTGTTTGCAGGAATATTTGAAAGATTCATAGAAGAGTCATGCACAGAAATATGAAAGTTTTGAAGTGAGTTTGCTAGAATTTCTTCGTAAGTTGAATTAAGGAGACCTCTGTTTGATATTAAATGAATTACTTTTATAGCAGCGAAGTTTTTCGCTTCTTTAAGTGTGTCAGCCATTCCTGTTTGTTTAATATTTTGGACAGTACAAATTGCTATCCAAGTAGAGTTTTCAGTTGATGTTCTAATATGTAATGTAGTAAATTGAGGATGTGGAAGATTGCGTCGTGCACATAGTCTTTGCAATTTTTCACATATTTCGCTACTGAAAGATGGTCGAAATTGTTCTAATTTATATTCTGTACCATCTGTCACCGCCATTAATAGACTTCGTGCTGCATTTTGTTTGACTAAATCTTCATCTTTCCCAGTACTAATAACTATATACATTTGATACTGTAATTGGACTCGAATATGATATTCATTGTTGGAATCTAAAGCAATTGATAACTTGTATTCTAGAGGAGGTTCTCCTTTTTGTTGAAGAAATTTATTTAAAAGAGTTGTATAGGATTCATGCGACATGCTGAAGAAGGTTTAAAGTTGAATAGAGTAGTTAATTGTACTACAAGCTTCCTTGAGTTGTGAATGAGGATATAGAGTAGCGTCTGTAGTGAGTGGGATGGCTTCTTCTTTACCTGTATTTGAGTCAAGATATCGAGTGCTGTTCAATGGAGTGTTCTGCGCTTCTATGTGTGCGTGAGGTGCCGATGCTATAGGCGCCTGTGAGTCTATGTTATTGGGTCCGTCAGCAGGTGGTCGCTTTCCTAGATGTAATAATAAATTAGTAACAGAGTCCCAAAAGGCTCCTAAGAGATATAGTGACCAGCCGAATATTTTATGTAGAGTATAACCGTGAATTAACGTATCGGCAATTAGTTTAATTCCTCTGAAGATTATTATTATTCCTATTAATCCTGCACTAGCTGTACCAAAGTTTGTAAAAATAGTCCAGAATTTTCCCCATGCAGATTGGGCGATCCTATCGATTGTATCTTCATCTAGCAGGTTAAATATTGAGATGCCTTGATTATTTGTGGGTTGTCCCATCGCTCCCCTAGCTAAGGTATTTAAGACCATAGGTTTCTCTGCATGAAACATAATATGATCTCTTAATTTGTCTAGATCGGCTTGTGAATATATGCCACTTGTGGCCAAAGATGAGGGGTTTGTGTATTCCCACGTGGGTTGTGTTTTAGGCATCATGACATTTGGTGTTGGCCCTTCAATAGGATTGGGTAACATTTTAAACCATTTCTCACCAAAGAAATACATTGATGGAACAAATGTGTTACAACTTATTTGAGTACCTGTATTTGAAATTATATGGGTCCGTGGAGTTAGAAAAAATGTTCGATTTCCTTTGAATACTGGAAGTTGCATATAGCATTCCTTGGTTTCACGAAAAACGACTTCGGCTTGAACACATTGAACTATATGGACTACTTCTCCGGCTACTACTGCCATATAACCTGGGCCTTTCATTAAATGATAAGCGAATTCGTCAGGTGCCTGGGTGGCTAAAATGAGTGAATTCCTAAATACTTGTTGTTCGAGTTTGCATTTTTCAGTTAAAACATCCCGATAAAGTTGTTTTACTTCGGTACGGATGTGTCTTTCCACGTAAACAAATTTGGAATTGACATATGTAAAAATATCCATGTTTTTTACTGCGATTTTTTGATTTTCAAAAACAGATAGGCCTTGATTATTCTCATAGATTAATAGTTTTGGGTGTTCAGTTCTCATTAGCAAGATATTGCATACAGGCATCAATGACTTGAATGCCAATACAAATGTTATATCATCTGTTACTAGGGAATATAAGATTTCGTTTCTTGTAATGTTGTCGTAAGTTTTGTTTGCTAAGCCAGAGTATAATAATTCGAATTTTTTGAAATTGCATGTTTCAGTTGGTAATGGGTTCCAAAAGGTTTGGCCTCCTTCTACATCGATACAAGTGGTGTCTGAGACTGTACATGCTACACCTGAACTTAAGTGAATCTTATCATCATTTAAATTAATAGTAGCGTAATAATCCCGTAATGAAATTGTATAAGTTGCTTCGACAACAACGTAATCCCAAGTGCCGAAAGGGTCTGAGAATGTAGTACCCGAACATTTTCCCCAATTAGTAGTGGTACCTGCTATCATTAGGGTATGTGAAAAAGAGTTGTTTGAACTTAACCCGAAAATTTGCTTTTTGTCCCCTACTGTTAATACTCCTGTTTTATGCATCAAGTCACATTGTTCATATGATACTTCGTGTATATATTCTTTGTACCCATTAGCTACTGACGCTACGTGAGAATGCATTCCACAATATTTTACTTCCCGTTTTACTTCTACTTTACATTGTATGACTTTTGTATTGCTATAATCGGTTATTTGTAGTAATTGTATGTTTACCGACTCGATGTTTAATTTGGGTGCAGGTATATCACATCCTCCTACCTCTAATAAAGACACGGTTGTTATATTCAGTTGGTTCGGGCCACAATCGTATCCCACGATGGCATGGATTGTTGTTGTATAATGTAAGTATGCAGTGAACAGAGCCAAAAGGAAGCCTCGTAAATCCATTTCTGGAAAAAGGAGGTTCCAAATTAGCGACTTGTTCTATTCATGGATACTTTTAATTACGTCATTATTGGTTTATTATGAACGTGATTTATATATATTTCTTTTTATTTATTGCCATGCATAGTATATTCTAGAGTGATGATTTTTTTGTATAAGGAACGAGATACCTATTTTATCAGAGCTAGAACGTCGGCCAGTAAAACATGACCTGATAGGCGCAAGGCGAGGATGAGATTTTTGTATGCGTGTGGTCCTCTTGTTTTGATTGTTAACATAATATCTCTAATTGTGAATGGGTTAGCGAGATCCTTACTCCATTCAGGAATGTTGCAATCATCGTGATTAAAAATTCCAGTTTGAATTAAATATGGCCAGAGAATAATCATGTCGACTGAATAAGCGAATACGTCAACAAGAGCCTCGATTCGTTTGCGGTGGATTGGATCCATTGTCTGAAATAAATATTTTATTGCATATATTTCAGTACGTCGGCTAACACTCCGTGATCCGATAGTTGAAGACTTAAAATCAACTTTTCATAGGCTTTTGGTCCTCTGGTTTTAATTTTGAGGATTATATCCCTAGTTGTTTCTATGCTTCTGAGGTTTTGTGCCCATTTAGGAATATCACTGTCATTTCTTTCGAAAATTTCGGTATGAAATAAATATGGCAATAACATGAGCAGATCAATTTGATGCATAAAAACGACGATAAGAGAGTCTATACGCTGACAGTGGATGGGATCCATCTGAAATTAAAATGATAAGGGCTTGTCGTTTAATTATTAACGGTTTGACATTTTATGTGTGAACGTTTAAGTCTATTGACGTGTACTACAGTAGGTTTGCCTTTTATGTCAATTTTGACGTTTCCTTTTCCTAATATTTCTAGGACTTCATAAGGCCCTTTATATTGATCATCAAATTTTTTCTTAGGTTCTTTTCCAATTAATAAAAAGACGTTGTCTCCAGTGTTGATTTCTAATGGATTAACTTTTCGATCATGATATATTTTTGACTTTTCTTTAGCCGCAATTAAATTTTGTCTCGCTTGAGTTCTCATTTCATATAATTTTGTTATAAAATTCGTTAGGTAATCGTCATAAGTTTGCAATTTTTCTTGCTTTGATAGTGGTTCATTTGATGGTTGACGAGCTAATTTACCGAAAACTAATTCATAGGGCGTACATTTTGTACCTTCATGGACACTTGTATTGTATGAAAACATGGCTAATTCAAGCCAATCGTCCCATTCGGAATTTTTTGAAACAAATTGTTTGAGGTATTCAGCTAACACGTGATGTGATCTTTCAAGAGACCCATTTGATTGTGGATGGAATGCTGTTGTTTTAAATTGCTTAATTCGAAAACGTTTTGCCATTCTTCTCATTAAATTGCTTAAAAAATTTGAACCTTGGTCAGTCAAAACTGCTTTTGGGGAACCGTAAATGCATATAAATTTTTTAACAAAAATATCGGCTACTGTTGAAGCTTTCGCGTCTGGAATTGCTAGAGCTAAAGCATATTTTGTAAAATTATCTTGAATAGTTAAGATATTTACGTTGCCTAATGTTGTTTGTGGAAGTGGGCCAACTATGTCCATTGAAATTTTTTCGAATGCGGTTCCAGGCGTGTCCGTTATTATCATGGGATTTTTAGTTTTTACGCGAACTAATTTTTTGATTTGACATTGCAAGCACTGCTGAATATATTTCTGAATATCAATTTTCATATTCTCCCAATAATAATTCTGACGAATTCGATGATAAGTTTTTGTAACACCTTTATGACCTCCTAAAGCTGAAGAATGTGCCTCTTCAAGTAATTGAGTTCGTTGTTCTTTCGTTGGATATTCAACTATTCCCGTACATATGATAATTTTGGTAGAAGAATCCGAAAAAGTTGAAATTAGAATTTCACGTATTTCTTTCCAACCTATGTGATTAACTTGTGAAGTTTTTGCGATACTAATAGATCGTAAATTTAGTCTCACGGATATTGAATGCAAAGATAGTATTGAAAGTTTAATACTGCTTAAAGTGTCTGACAAATTTTCTTTAGAATCAGCTTCAATGGGAAGGGCTAAATGATACTGCTGTCCTTTCTTTATTTCTTTAACAACTCCTTTCTCAAGTTGGCTGAACTTAGGTAAAATACCACGTTTAGACAAAGCTCTTGATCCATTATCACGTGGGGAACCGTCAGTAGCAATAAAATAAGCGTAATTATCTTTACGCATCGTTAATTGATCACGACACTCAACAACATTTTGTTGTGTATGAGCTTGGGTATTCAAAGGAGGGGGTTCTGGAGGGGGTTTACTTTCTTCTAATTTATCTTCATTTGCTTCTTGAAAAATTTCGGGATTTTTCACATTTCTTCCCTTTGGAATTTTTATAAAATCTTCTGGTTCCGAAAGTTCTTGCATATTTTCTTCATCAACAAAGTTTTCTTCATCTGAAAAATTTTCGTCATTTAGGACTTCATCTTCCGAAGTTGAGAGATTATCTTCTTCATTTTCCTTCTCTTCTTGTTGTGCAACAGGCTTTGCCTTGGATTTTTGGTAATTTTTCTTCTTCTTTTTAACTTGTTTTCTTGAATTATCAAAATATTCTGTATCTAAATCAGATTCATCTTCATGTTCAAAGTTTATGTGCGTTTGCTGTTTTAAATTCAGAGACTCACCAGTGGTTGCCTCTTTTCTCGGTCTGCCTCTCTTTTTCAAGGCTTGCGGGTT
>CAKNYM010042802.1:7733-26808 GCA_932195095.1 Andricus curvator | reverse complement strand
GAATAAATTGGCACGAATTTTTTTGCTTAAATTATTTTATTGGAACATAGAACACGGTGAAACGTCATCAGTGGAATCTTCGGCTGTAGCAATTAATTTCGTGTATTGCTTCAACTTCAATAGTATCTGCAGGACCATCCAATCGCGACTTTTTTGTTTGATGAGATTGGTTCTTCGAGGTCAACCTAAAATTTGAAAATGAAATAAAATTTTTTTATAAAATAAGAAGACATTTAAAGTTTTTCAAAGACTAATAGTGAGATCGCAACAAATAACATTAATACGAATATTTAAGAGAAATTAATATCTTTGTAAATATCAATTTGTAGAATCAGATCTATAAAAAGTATTAACGGTCATTGACTGTAAAGCATCTTCTATTTCGATGGGAATCGTTTCAAGATTTAATCCTTGATAAAAGGATAACTTTTCTATAAAAAATTTTCGCTTTTCTTCGCACGGGATTATTTTTTCAATCAGCGGATTGGAAACTTCGAGTTGCAAGAAATTTTCATGGTTTATATGTTCACCTAAGGAAAAAAAGTTTATTTTAATATTTTTGGTGTGTAAATAAAACTTATTCTTTCCTAATTTACAATTTCTAACAAAAAGAAAAACTATATTGAAATTATGCACATAGGTATGGTTAGGTCATGCAGTATAAAGCGCATAAAATAAAAGTACATACTATACTTACGGTAGAAAGCTGTTATCGTATCTGCTAATCCCCATGAAGCTAGGATGTCACACACTTCCTTATCACACATTTTCTACAGTGACTACAGATTTCAATCAACTTTCCGAGCCGGCTCAACTACGCGTCTTCCCAAAGCCCAAATCGTTGACAACACGTACGTGGATTAAGAAACTCTTTCTTTGATTCAAAGAAATAATTTCTTTATTTCAAATTAATGATTTTAAAGAAATTATTTCTTTCATTTAACTTAGTAATTTTTTTGAGTCAAAAGAATTTTGTTTTAAATCAAAAAACTCATTTAAACAAATAATTTTTTTAAATGGAAGAAACTGCGTGACGTCATTTATTAAAATCAAAGAAGTTTTCTTTTAATATAAATATATTTATTTGTTGAATCAAAAAAACGTAGTCAAAAAAATGTTTTCTTTAATTTAATAAGAACTTTTTTCTGGGTGAAGAAGTCCGATCGGGCTTACGTCTGAAGGCACTTAGTATAACAATAATTTTTTCTTTTCGACAAATATTTGCTTAAGTAGGGGGGAAGGGGAGTTCAATTTTTATACTTTTGGTGGGAAGCCTCTTCAAATGTATATAACTTGTTTCCTTTTGCATAAAGCAAAATTTTACTGTATATGTTTTCGGCAGACTTTTTCATGATGTCTCAACTGGTTATTACCATTTTGGACCCATTTTTTTTAACTCTAGTTAAAAAGCCGATATTTTTTCCTATAAAAAAGCCCAATTCCAGAATGGCGTTTTTTGTTGTTCTCGAGTAATTGAACGATGAGTAACCGGATGCTCCGTCGGAGCTGAGGCTGCGCAACCGTTCGCTGCTAGTGTAACTACTCTCTGCATTTACATGGTTCAGACTGGCATTGTTAAGTTGTAAGCTACAATGACTGCATTACAGTTAGTGTAAAATTAATTAGAAATATGCTGCTAGAAATTAAATGTATTTAATTTATATCTATTAAATGCGTAGGAAAGTGATATTAATTTCTCTTTACCTGGGTGATTTATTTGAATATGAGAAGGTTTCTTCGTTCATTCATATATTTCTTTATTTGGCTTCATTTGTTTCGTTGCTTCGTCACCTCTGCCACTGGAGTGCCACTATTCTCGTTTCTCATCAGAGAAAATACTTTGACATGGCAGCGTACCCAAGCATACGATTTGGGTACATTATTTCCGGATTTTATCTGAGAAAAGTTTCTTGATGCAGGTTTGTTCTTAAGAATAATTTAATTTCATAATATTATTCTGTTTATTCTATTGCATTATTCTGATTTTAATAGTAAATTATATCTGCAGTCATGATATTCAATTTTTCCTCCTTCTGTTTCTTCTTCTGTTTTTCTTTTCCTTTTCTTCGTACATTACTTTCTATGTAAGTTTCCTTCTTCAATTTCGAAGAAGTACTCTTCTAAGGATTTCTTCTAGAATAGTTCGTGAAATTTGGAAGAATAGATGCATTAATCCGTTCCGAAAAAGTAAACATAAGGGAAAACCCTTTGTCGTGTTTCTGACAATTTACGTATAAAATTCCCAAATTTACGAGAAGATTCACAAATTTGCAACTCATGCAGATTTAAACTCAAAAGGAAAGATCATCTTTGAATTGTGACAATATTGCAGAGATTCCAAGTCAAGTTCAATCAGATACTAACATTGTTGTTAACGAGGATCATGAAATGACTTTCAATGATGATGATGTTGAAAGTAACCCGATGCTCCGCCTCAGCTACGGCAGAGCACCTGATTACTTATCGTTCAGTTACTCGAAAACAAAAAAAACGTCATGGAATTGGCCTATTTTATAAAAAATAATCTTAGCTTTTTAACTAGACTATTTAAAAAATTAAATGGGTCCAAGTAACCAGTTGAAAGGTCATGAAAAAGTCGGTCGAAAACATATTGCTTTGTGCGAAAGGAAATAAGTTATATTGTCTGCAATGCCAAATATCGAAATTATTTATTAAATTAATTAACTGAATCTCTCTCTCCGCTTTTAATGTTTCCGTAACCGAGAAAAATAACTTCACGTAAGGTATGGTATCCTATCAGAATAACCCCTATGGTTTCTTTTCAAATTTTTGGATATCACTTTTGGTCACCTCAGAGAGGATCGAAAATTTGTAAATCTTAAAAAATTAAAATAAACATTCTGTGGGAGTAAAAGTTATTATAATTTTTTTTATGTGTACAGCTTTCGATACCAAATAGTAATATAAAATCATATTTTAGAGAAAAAAATTGTATCAGGCTAGAGTTTGTTGAAATATCAGCAAAAATAATTATATTTTTTTGGATTTGGTTAATGGAACACCCATTTCAGTTTAAAAAAATCTCTTCCGCATAATCTTTTCTCGTTTCCTTTAGAGAATCTTATTTTTATTTTTCGCATTTAAAAAAAAAGCTTTACAGCTTTTAATACTCCTAATTTTTCATCTTTGGACTATTTTGTAGTGATGGGTTTAAATAAAATTTTCACGTTCAAAAAAATAGTAGCGTGTTTTTCCATTCGAACAGAACCCATAGAACATTTTTTAATATTTCAGAACTAAAAAGTTTTTAATTTTCCAAACTTTAAAAACTTTCAACCCCTCCGTGGTAGCCAAGAGTGATATATTTTTTAACAACATTTTAATCATGGGCTATCCTGATCGAATACCACAACCACGAAGTTCTACAAAGAGACCATGGAAAACCTCCTACAACCGCGAATCGCTGTCGTCGGATTTTTATTTATTCCCCGATGAGAGCACTGCATGCGAAAAATTGAGGAATTAGAATCGCGAACTGGCACCAGGTGAAATACCTTACGTGCGATCTCCTTCGTGACCACAACTTTTCCACATGCCCCACAGATTTCAAAAAATATTTTTTTTCACATTGCCCTACCCTCTTATATTATTTTACTATTTAAAAAATTATATTTTTAAAAATGTTACGTAAGATGTCTTGAAAGCTTCCCTATCGTAACAGGACCATAATAGCTGCTCTTGAATCCTCCCTTGCCCTTAAAACCTTACGTAATATATGGACGACCCCCATACCTAATATCTTCAAAAACCGTATTTAAATGGGCCCAAAAATATTGATAGGTCTATGTCTTAACTTCAGTGTTTATTTTGTTTGGGAAAACTCAATTTGTAAGTCTATTGGAAATAAAAATGACGTCATTTTGTCGTCAAGTTACCCCATTTTTCAGTACATAGTTTTAAAATTTTCGAAAGTGTCATTGTTCATATTTTGTACATAAAACATAATGTAATTCAAGTAGAATTGCAATTTTTCGTTATTTTTATATTCATTTACTCTTATCTTAGGACAAGTATTCAAGTAACCAGAAATTCGGACTTTGCGAAGCCCTTTTAGAAATCGGAGCGTGGGAAGTCGCCCAGAATTTATTCAACAGATTGCCGGATCATTGCTTCACGGATCAAAAACCAATTGCGTTGGCTCTCTGTAACATGATTCAAGCGTTAATTGAACCTATTTACCGAAGGTAGGTTAATAAATTCAAATTTTTCCTTTTTAGTTGTAGCTTGTTGTAAAATTCCGAATGTTTTTAAAAATATCTGTATGTCTTTTAACACTTCATAATTCTATCCTGCCTTGTAATCTAGTACAATTTAAAAAAATATTTTTGTTAAGATTATTTATAAACAAAAATGCTGCATTGTGCATATATGATCTTGTTTCAGACATTGCATTATATCACCGAAATTACCCGGACGTAAAATTCCCCCTTTGAAGAGTCCACTTGCCCCAAAACCTATGCAGACAATGGAAGACATCCATAATCAATTACTTCCGATGCTCTGCATTTTGGGACCGAATCTTCATCACGATCCGATTCTCATGTACAAAATAATGCGTTTGTGTCATGCAGCTATCAAGCAGATTCCCCTCGACTCGAACAAACAGCCCGTCGAAAAGTAATTATGTTTATTTTTTTTTTAAGACAAACATTGAAAATGTATTATTTTTGAACTAATAACAATTTATTAAAGTGTTATAAGGGCATATAAGGGCGTTGCCACGGAAAGTGTCATTTTCGTCAAAAAAAAAATTAAATTAAGTTTGGAACACATTTTTTAAACTTTTTTCACACATTTTACATGCATAAAGAATATTATCTTTTTAGATGGGCTGCTTATTTTGCGAATGCGCACAAGTTACAAAAATATATTTTTGATTTCAATTTTTTATTGTAGTATAGTGTGAATAGGTAATGTTATGAGATATTTATATAAGAAATTAATAAATTGTTTTCTATAAAAACCGCTAATTTTGTAGGCATATCATTTTCCTTGCGGTGACGTTTTTCGGAGGCCGAAATACAGCAGAGTAAAAAATTTGATCCTATCTTGATGCGCGCAATTTTCGCAGCTACAAATGTTGGACGGGACATTTTATCCTTAAATTGGACATAACTTTTTCGCACAGTGCAATATTGACTTAATCAATGGTAAACTTCTTCGGCTAACATGCCATTCGATTTTCGTAAGCATAGAAAAGTATGCTTCAAGATGTCTTGGAGTACGATTACGGAGGAGACATTTTTTCGACAGAATCAAAATTTTCGTTATTTTAATGTGTAATACTTGGACAAATTTGTCTGTTGAACGCCTAAATCTAATAAAAAATCAAAAGATTTTTACGTGGGTTGATGCGCGCACATTTGAATCTTAAAAACGGTTGCACGACTTTGAGGTGTTTCAGTTGACCTAGAAATCAAAGCACAATGTCAAATCCGTGAAATTTCAGTAACCTGTGCTCTACTGAACTAGCATGATTTTCCTCAGAATTTTCAAGTGTTGCGCAGAAAAGCTGTTAGTATGGAAAGCATTCACTTTGTAGCTGGTGACAAATATTATACAAGGTATATTTTTGGGATTTGGTTGAACTATCATATGTTATATCTTTTCATGGAGGTTTCTGCAATGACTGTAAGCTTGTGTTCCTATTTCAGGAAGTCTGGAAATTTTCATGCAATATAACTTGTATTTTAAGTGAAAGAAAAATGACACTTCGTGGAAATGCCCATACATGAATGAATTTTCTGACGAATAATATTTTCCAGGACCAATGTTATCTATGTTGACATCTTAACAATTCTCGACGTGGCTCTCTTGCCTTCTTTATCCTTCATGGATTGCAACTGCTGCGTTGCAGAGGAGATTTGGAATATTTTAAAACATTATCCGTATCAGAATCGTTATTGTCTCTACGCTCGATGGAAGAACGAAACTCCAGTACAACACGCAACTTTAATGAAGAAGAGAGCCGATGCCCAGAAGAAGATCAAAACCATTATGAAACGAGTCAGCAAAGAGACAATTAAACCTGTGGGAAGATCCATTGGTAAACTGACCCATTCCTCGCCCGGAGTTTTGTTTGACTACGTACTGATCCAGATTCAACTTTATGACAATCTCATCGGTGAGTAAATTCCTGATTTAAATCAACTATTGTGTATTTTTTTAATAAGATTGGTATTTAGTTACAAACTACCAAATTTAACGTTTGAAAGAAGCGTTCAAAATTCTACAATTTTAACTTGGAGACTTTTAAATTAATTTTAATAATTTAAATTTTTTAATTTATTCGTTCCAAATGGAATAATTTTGAATGCAATCTTTCAATTTGGAAGCCCCAATGGCCGAACATTTTTTAAATTCAAACATTTGAAATTTTACAGTTTTAGATTGAATTGCACAATATAAAATTAAAAGCACTGATTTTCAAACTTTAATTTTAAATTGGTCGAATTGGTATTGTTCTGAATTTTAAATTGTTGAATTTTAAAGACTTTAAAGTTTCTAATCCTTCAATTTGTAAATATAGGTACCAGTTTGAAAACGTAAAATAAAAATTTGTTTAAATTGTTATGATATTCTGAAGACATCTCAATTTTTGAGTTTCGTATTTTCAGGATAGTTTTCAAGCTTTTCAAAATTATTTTTGTTTTTAAGGTTTTTAAAATAAGATTTTGTTACAGAAAACCTGAAAGTATTTAAATTTTAGAAGATTTTTGAAAATTGGGCATATTATGTAGAATACAACAAAATTAATATTAGCGATTTTTGTAAAACTTGAGCATTACGAATTTTTAAAACTTATTTTAGCCCCGCTGAACCTCAGGATATTGATTGATCTATATCAAATTTCACACAGGTTATAAGAGGCCAAAAATGAAACTTTTCAATGCTAGACTGTTTTTAATTTCAAATTTTTTGTCGACTCTCACTAATGTACCTATTAATCATTTACATCTTTCTAATTTCTACTATTCCAATTTAAAGCTTTTAATGCGTAATTCTAGAATATTCTTAACAACTTTCGATGCCTCCAGTTTGTAATTGTTCAGTTTTAAAGGCTTTAATTTTAAAATATCTATTTAGTATTTAATATTTATCTAATATTTATTTAGTCTCTTAATTTTGCATCGTTCAATCTGGAACATTACAATTTTTTAAATATACATATTTCAATACTTTTTCAGAATTATTAAATTTTACTTGCATCAAATTTGAAGTTTTTCCGTTTTGGAGGTTTCCAATTCTAAATTGCACAATGTGTAGCGGGCTTCTAGTTTGATATTGTGAAAATCTAACAACTTTAAATTCCAAATTTTTCAATTTTTAGGGGTGGAAACATTTAAAATAAAAAGGCAGGTTTTTGCATGCTTAGGGGTGAATTTTTTTATTTTTTATTGAAAGCTACTAAATAAAAATTGTGCAACTTCGAATTCGAGTTTATTTAATTTTTAAGGCTACTGCTTTGCAATCGATACAATTTTAATTGTTTTATTGTGAAATACGTAGTGTCTAACTTAAAAGCCCTGATAATAAAACATATACTCAAATTAGAAATCTTTCAAAATGAGTAATATATTTTACATTATTATTTTGAATTTAAAATGATAGATTTAAAACTTTTGGTTTTTAATTTTAGATACTTCGAATTTAAAAGAGTTCTGATATAATTTATGATTTAGATTTGAATACTTACAATGACAAACATTCAAGGTCTGAAAGTTTGACAATTTTAATGACTGGGAAATTATGTTATAAATTTTAATAAAAAGTAGACATAGCCCTTTTTGATAATGGAATTCTTCGCGAAAAGTGACTGAAAAAGAAATTTAACATCCCCTTGATACTAATGAATACAGCATGTAGCTGAAAATGTGAATGACCGTCCATTTTTTCTGAGATTTTAGCATTTGGAAGCTTTTAATTTATTAATTAATCTTTGTTCTCAGGACCTGTCGTGGACTCGTTAAAATATCTAACAAGCATCTCCTACGATGTTCTGGGATATTGTTTAGTAGAAGCTCTAGCCGGTGCGGATCGTGATAGATTTAAACATGACGGAACCAGTATTTCCCTCTGGCTACAGTCGCTTGCCTCCTTCTGCGGCGCTATTTTCAAAAAATATAATATCGAATTAACCGGCCTACTACAATATGTGGCCAATCAACTAAAAGCACAGAAAAGGTAAGTACCTTAAACAAAATTGCATAAACATAATTGTATGACCTTTCACAGTCACAACTTAGGATGTCAATGATATCAAAAGCGATCGCTGTTCTCGCACAAAAAATTCCGCTTGCTTTTTTTTTTTTTTTTTTTTCAATAAATCTAAAGTTTGTGTTGAGTAATGAGAAGAGAGGTAAACAATGTGCTCTTAACACTTCTAAATCGACCCTTTAAAAAAGTATCGTAGACTGATGGATGCAGAAAAATAAGTGACAAGGAACGGAGGTAAGTTAAGGACTGCGGTAAAAAATCTTTACGATTATTAAAAATTGCCGTCAATTTCCCGATAGTTGCGCCGTTCAGTGAGTATTGCTTTCTCATAGAGGGAGGTTTGTACTTTGTAGTGATATAAATGTTCAAATCTACTTCTTTTGCATATTTACATGTAATTCGACCCCATGAACTCAAAAATGCAATTTCTAAATGTGTTTCTTCTTTGCGCGAGCGCGCGCATTTGTTTGTGTGTGTATGTGTGTGTAACCTTTTCCTTATTACCATATTTTAAAAAGTAAAAGAGACTATGAAACGTGGAAGAGTTATAGATCCAATTGACATTCAAGTCTGATAAGATTTTAAGCTAGATCAGCCCATTATTGCCGTGCAAATGAAATAAAGCGTATCTGCCATTCGGGTAAGTCATCTGTCACTTCTACGAATATTTAAAATGTGATTTAAATAGCTTTAATTCTCGCAGTTTTTATAAACATCCATAATGTATATCATATTACATAATGGATATTCAAGGAATACCATAAGAATCATGGACATTTGAGTCCTATTTTGCAAATTCGTAAAAGTGACCGATGACTTATCCGAACTGCAGATACGCTTTATTTCATTTGCACGGCAGATTAGAACTGGTTTATTTTTGCTTTAACATTTTCCTCAAAGTATATTTTTTCTTCGTTTTTACAATCAGGAAATTTCATCGGTATATTTGTAAGCTTTTTCGAGATTCATCTATTGACCTATTAATGAACCTTTCATGACCTGCCAATGCCAATTTGTGAATAAAAAAAAAATTTACCTTTTTTATATGATAAAAACTTTTTTGATATTACAAATACAGCCTTACTGTATCTGATGTATTTTTCACGTCTTCGAAACACATCGAAACATGGACATAGGAATAGAAGGGGACTAGGCATGCCGTAGCGTGGTTAAAGTAACGAGCGGGGCGGTCTACCATCTTTGTATGCTAAACCGATATTGCGAGAGAAATAGCTGACTGTTCTCCTCTCATTTACTTCCCATGCTTTTGCACACCAACATGGTCGATTCCCCCTTGTGACTTATCAATCCCCGCGCACAAATTAGGAAGCATGCGGCTAGTCCGCTCCTATTCCTATGTCCATGCATCGAAACCAATAGAGATTTATAAAGGTTAAAAAATGGTTAAATTTGTTTATATGAGGAAAACTTTAGTAATGATTGAAAAAAAACACTACTGTAACTTAAAAAGTTGTTCGTTATAACAAGAATCGTTGATTAACCTTTTGATGGTCTCTCTGATTTTCTGGAAATGAAATTTGTAGTAAGACAAAAATATCAACGTGAAAAGTATTGAAAGTGGCAGTTCTTTTTTTAAATTGAAAAACTTTCCTCTGTGAGGAAGCAAATTTATTTTATGCCTATGAGGAGGCAAACTGCTCATACAATGAGCAAAGATAAATACACCCGTAGTACTTCGCAACGGTATTGTAATTTGTTGTGAAAATTGCAGATTTTTAATCAGAGTGGAGGAAATTCGTAGTGTCTTTAAATGTCTGTTGTGTTTCACTAGAAACTGGAGACGCTGGTGCGTTTTTCTTGCCGCCAGTTAACTTAGCGTAAAGCACCCACGACAGAGAATTTGGCCGAAGTTTTTTTGCGGAAGTGCAAAACGAACATTCGTCCAGTTGCGAGGTTCCGGATTTCAAAATGGATGTGCGACGTAGACAAGAGAATTATTTTCTTAAACTACAATAAGTAGTCCACAGAGAAGAGAAATACGAGTTTGTTCAATAAGAAGAGAATCAATATTAATTCATTAAGAATAAATGGATAATCAATGTATGGTTTAAAATTAGCACAAAATCAAATTTTTTAATAAGAATATTAGGAGTGCTGGGAAATGCAATTATTTATTAAACCATGTCTATAACAAAGAGTCGAATTTAAGACAAATTTAAATATCAGAAATGCCTGGGAAATTAAATTATTGGACCATTTCTTCGATTAAAATCGAATTTTGAATCACTTGAACTTTGAGAAAAAGAAAGCGGATTGCAAATTTTTCATATGATAAAGAGATATACCGTAAAAGAGTATTTCAGTGAAAATTTTTGTATAATAAAAAAAATTATAGTAAACGAAAAAGGATGCGATGAGTTAAAACTGGAGAAGAGGATTTCAATCACTGAACAACCAAAAACGAAAATGATGAATATTTTGTTACAAATAAATTTGTCGAAGAGTCGATTGAAAAAAAATGTAAATGTCGAGAATGCCTGAGAAATTAAAGTATTAGCCCCTTTCTTCAATTAGAATCAAATGTTAAATCACATTAAATTTGAGAAAAAGGAAGAGGAAGGAAAATTTGTTGGAACATGTAAGATGAAACTGAAAAAAAATGCAAATGATAATTGTTGGATATTTTAAAAGAAGACATTGAATGAAAAAGGATGCGAGGAGTTAAAATTGCAGAAGAGGATTTCAATAATTGAATATCCAAAAACAAATATGATGAATATCACTAACAAAAACTCAAACAAGAAATACTACAAAGTTAAGAAATAATTTTGGAAATATGACCCGATTACTTAGATGTAAAGTTTGAAAGATGGAAGCAAGAAAATATAATTTAAAATAGAAAATAATTTTGGAATCGTGAAAAGAACATTCAACGCCGGATGGAAATGACGAGATCCCAATCTCGTCGATGGGACTTGAAATTGAAGGTAAGCATTTTCTCTTATAAAAAATGTGCTTTGCCGTTAAACAATTAAATTAAATTATTAAAGAATATTTTGTTTTTTTCAGAATTAGTGAAAGTAAGAAGAAAAATCGGAAGATTGTGGCGAGATAAAAAAGTACCGGAGGAAAATCATCTCGATGGAAAAGTTAGAGAAAATTGGACTGCGGTGAAACGAAAAGCAGAGAAAATTCCCAGGGGGAATCCTCGTTAGTGTAGCGACTTTTTTACGACCGAATACATTTTTGACGCGTTGCGAAATTTCGGGACAAGCGCTGAAAGTTTCCCAGATTTTCGACTCCGTAAGGGAAGCCAAAGTTTCATTTACAAGTCCCAAAACTGTTTCCTTTATTCTATCAAGCTTTATCAGAATTACAATACTTATAGTTAAAAGTTTGTTTTGCTTTTTAATCAAAGAAAATGTCGTTGAACCGCTTTTGGTTGGAAGAATTTATTTGGAATATATATGTGGTCGTCCGCGTGAAAAAGGCCCTTGCGATCAGTATGTAGTTACGTATAGGGTCATATAGTCAGATAAATTCTCAGAAATTTTAGTCCAAAACGAACCCTTTAGGTTGAAAAATGAATCGTCGGGGAATTTTTGAAGTTGGAACTTCAAAATACAGCTTTTGGAGAAAAACGCATCTAAATATGGCGTGAGCCATAAGCGCACGTGTTATACTTTTTCTTCGAACATGAAATATACCCACTTCCGGTTGCTTTTGGGACATGAGTATAGTATCAATAGATTAGAAAAACGCGAATATCTTCTAAACTAGAACCAGTCATGACGGCCCTTTTCAGACGGACGCCTGCATATTATAAAAGTGGGTGGAAAATTTTGAATAGTGATTCGATGAAAACTGTTTTTCTGGGTTCAGAATGTTCTCTTTTTATTTATTTTTTATGAGGGCAAATCTGGGCTTAGTTTTGTTTGTGGTTTTCTGTATTTGGTTTTCATAATCGCTACTGGATTTCGATTGAACATAGCAATTAAAGACAAACGAGATTTGGGGATCGTTTGGAACTAATGGGGATGTAATTTGTTTTATTTTCAGCCTCGATTTATTAATTTTGAAAGAGATCGTGCAAAAGATGGCAGGAATCGAAGCTGCAGAGGAAATGACACCTGATCAATTGGACGCTATGGCTGGCGGGGATCTTTTGAAAAACGAGGTCTGTATTTTTCAGTTTATTCGACATGTCTCATTTATCTGTTTCTGTCAGGATGTTTTCCATGGGTATTGAGTATAAGAAATTTTTCAAAAAATTCTATGGCATTCTAAGGGAGTCAGTAATATTAAATAAAAGTAAGTTATGGTTAATATTACGAAAAATATTCAGGGTGGCCGCTGGACGTGGAAACTGGAAAATGACAGTCATTTTTGTTTAATTTTTAGTTGAAACCCCTTTCCAGTCACTTCAAATGTCACTAACGTTATATCACATGATATGAAATTTTTAAAGAGTTCGATTTGAAATTCGCTTGAGCTTAATTCTGAAATATTTGACTTAAAAAAATTTCATTTTTAATTCTTTATTTCCAGTCATCCCTTTTTAAAAAATGAACTATAGTATGTAAAATTGGACTGTTCATATAGAATGGACAATTAAATTTAAATTAATTATTCAAAATGGAATGATTTAATATACGTTTGAAACTTTAAATTACAGAATTTGAAATGTTTCAGTATTTATTTCAAATGCTTCGAATTTAAAAATGTGCTCCTTTGACTAATTTAATTTGCATTCTGGTATATTCTAGAATATTTCCAAAATTTCGAAATACATATTACTTATAGCATTATAATACTTTCTGGACAGATTCTGGAATGTTTCAAATTTTTTTGTGAATATTTTAGGATATTCAGAAGATTAGAATTAAAATAAAGAAAAGTATAATTTTAATTAGTTTTATTTCATGTGATTATTCTTCATTGTTTATATTGCTATCTTCCCCAAAAATGTCCCGTTTTTCGTAAAGGTTTTTTAATTGTAAAATTGGAATTGTGAGACCTGCCTTCGTTTGAGTTTGAGTCATTAGAAATATCATAAAATAATCTTTAAAAACTTCGCAATTTCAGGCCGGGTACTTCAGTCAAGTTCGTAATACAAAAAAATCGTCGCAAAGACTGAAGGAGGCACTCGGAGAACAGGATTTGGCAGTTGCACTTTGTCTCCTAATGGCTCAGCAAAAACATTGCGTTGTCTATCGAGAAACTGACAGATCTCACTTGAAACTCGTCGGTCAGTATTGAAATTAATATAATAATCATCTTTTTATTTTGAATTTCTGCTATTTGATATTTCAGAATTAGTAAAAAATTTACTAATACTTTGATTTCTTCACTTGACAATTCTTCTTCGAAATTGTAGATTAATAATATTATTTTTCAGGCAAATTGTACGATCAGTGTCAAGACACTTTAGTTCAGTTCGGGACATTTTTGGGCTCTACGATGACTGTCGACGAATACGTAGATAAGCTGCCTTCGATTCATTCCATGTTGCAGGACAATCACATACATTCTGACGTCGCATTTTTCCTGGCTCGACCTATGTTTGCCCACGCTATTAACGTAAGTTAAAATAAATAACTAATCTATTAAAAATAAAAAAGTTTATGTATTGATTCTCTCCCCTTTACGGGTTTGAGGGCTTCTGCTTCCTTTACAGTACTTTACAAACGATTATACTACCTTAATATTACTTACTACCTAAATAATACTTTTATACTTATACTCGGTGAACAGGAGGGTATTAGGCAGGTTATGAAAGAGAGGGGGCAGATAAAAGTTTGGTCAAGAGGATAAAGGAGATATTCGAAGAGACTGAGATAAGGGTGAGGATAGGGAAATAAAAAAGGGCAGATTTTCTGGAGTGTAAGGGGACTCAGGCGAGGGTGCCCGCTGAGCCCACTACTGTTCAGTCTCTTGTTGGCAGGTTTAGAGGGGAAACTGGATGATAAGAGAGAGATGAGTTTGATTATGAGAGCGTTCGAGGAGTACGTGAGAATGAAAGACTTAAAATGTGAATATGAATAAGACGAAGATGATGTGTTTTAGGAAGAGAAGTACAAAAGTGCAATATGATTGGAAGCTATACGGAGAGGCAGTGGAACAGGTGGAAGAGTTTAGTTACCTAGCTTTCTGGTTTGAAGCGAAAGGATGAGTTGAGCTACAAGTGAGGAGACGGGCAGAATGTGCGAGCAAAGTAATGGAGCAGGTGTGGGGTATAGAGAAAAGATCGTTTTAAGGGCGATTGGAAGATGAGAGTGTGGATGTTGGATGCCTTAGTGGGATCAGTACAAAGTTATGGTGTGGATGTCTGGGAATGGAGGGAGCTCAAGAGAGTGGAAAGTGTGCAGGAGAGATTCCTGGGATGGGTAATGGGTGGTGAGCTGGAGCTGCCCAGGATATATGTTGATGGAGGAACTAGGTAGAGGTAAAATGGTCATTAGACAAATGAAGAGAGCATGGAACTTTAAAGAGAAGCTGAGAAGGAGGAAGGGAAGCAGGATAGCACAAGCTTTTCTACGGGAAATTGTAAACAATGAGACGAGGGGTAATACGAAAAGATCAAGGTGGGAGGAAGAGAGGCAACAGAGGAAGAGAGAATCTGATGTATAGGGTAGTGAAGACTGAAGGAGAACTAGAATATTTGAGAAAGGTAAAAAAGAGACTAAGTGGAACAACGTTATATGATTCAGGATAGGAGAAGGAATGAGAGAGTGTAGGTACTGGATGGATGAAGAGGAAAGACAGTGTGGCCACCCACCCGGGAGAACCGGGAAAAAGCCGGGAGAAACTTGCACCTGGATAAAGCGGGTAGAAAAATATCACATCGGGATGTTTCCCGCATTTCATAATTCGCGCATTTTGTAAGTTTTGAATGACTGATTTTTTTGACAGAAATCACATTTTTTAGTAAAAAAATCTTCCCATTTAAAATTAATACTTGTTTTTAACGTTTTTTAAAAATCATTTTTTGATTCTAGAAAAGTTTTTCTTATCCGCTTTAATGTTAAATTATAATTTTGTTATGTAATAACAATTTAAAATTCTACAATTTCAGAAGCGTTGACTTTGAAAGATTCAATTTAGTTTTAAAGTTCAAATTGTCAAATTTTAATTGCTTTGAATTTAAAATGATTCAGATTCAAAAGTTTTCAATTTTTAATTATTTATTTTGAACGCTTTTAATTATAAATAATACAATTTCAATTCCTCTGAATTTTAAATGAGAAAATAAAATAGATGAAATAGTTCAATTTCGTGATTCTTCAATTCAAAAAAGATTGTTTAATTTTTAGTGTTTCGACTTAGAAATTACACAATATTATTAAACTCCTTTTTCTAATTAAATTGTCAAAAATTGTTCTGTTAATATATATTTTTAAATTTCAGACGCTTTCAATTCGAAATTATTAATTATTACTTCAAAAATGTTTAAAACCTAGTATTTAAAAATTCGTTCAATAATGAATTTTTTCATTTTTTCTAAACCGGGAGAAATCACGAATATTTACCGGGAGAAAGCCGGGAGACAAAAATTTTTAAACTATTGGCCACCCTGAAAGAAGACGTAGAGACTGTTATTACGAGCTGGAATCTTGGGGGCACGTTTCGGAGAGATCTACTAGGGAAGAAACAGGTGGTTAGAGTGTGGATCACAGAATAAGGTGGATCTTGGATGGACGTGGGCAAGGGGCAAGCTGGTAATCCTATGCAAGGATATTAAATAAAACTTAAAATCATTTATATGGTAACAGAAAACAGAAGCCCCGGAAACTCACTCGTGCGCATAAAATCAAAAAGTAAAATTCCAAAAATGTAATGCTAATAAATTCACTCATTAATACATTACAGATAAAGTACGATGCTTTGCGTAAATCAGATCCGAATTACAAGAAAATGACTGCTTCGATGAAACAAACAAAGTGGGCTGAAGCGGCTCAAGCAGTGATGGCACCCGTAGCGTTATCGGTGCGACCACTTCATCCCCTCAAAGTTTGGGAGGATATTTCTCCACAGTTTTTGGTCACTTTCTGGTCCCTTCAAATGTACGACTTGCACGTTCCGGCTGACAGTTACCAACGCGAGATCAACAAACTAAAGAACAATGCTGCTCAAGCTGCTGACGCCAAAGATGTGGTAATATTTAAAATAATCATATACGCCTTTTATCCTCTATCTGTGAATATAACACTAAGCATTGTTCAGTTTTTACTCGCATAAAAGTGGACGATTTCAAGTTAAAAAGCTTAAATGGGAAAATTTATAAATAAATAGGTTGCAACTTACGGAATGAATATTTTACAATTGAAAATATATTTCTTCAACATTTAAATATGCTTTACTGCAGAATTTCGGAATTATGCAAATAAAAACAGAGAAATATTTAAAACAATTCTAAATACAAGAATTCATCTGATAAAATAACTTATTTACAAAGAGTATAAAATTTAAAAAGGGTGCCCTGTACAAAATTCCTCTGAATTTTACATCGCTGGGCGATGGACATAAAGGACCCTCGATGGACGGAGTAAAATTACGTATTGCATAAATATTACACCTGCATCGGAAATTTCCTACCCATGATTGTAAAACTCCACCCACAGTCGAAAATAGCCTGAATTGCAATTATTAATTTTTACCAAGGATACGTATGTATTATTAAAAATGACTGGTTCAGCTGTTTTTTTTAAATAATTGATTTCGTCACGATATGAATTAATTAAAAATAAAACAAAATTAAACGAATTTGTAAAGGGCGCGATGTAAACTGACTAACTGAGGTTATGTACATAAGTATCCCAAACAAAGCAAACTGTTATATATTTAGGAATAAATAATAACTGAAATAAACTCCACTTTACCATGAGTAGAATAACGATACTTTTTTAAAAATAATATACACAAGAATGGTGACTTTCACTGTTATATAATTAATAAGCGACATGCAACGAAGACTCATCGCCAAACGACGCCAGCTTAACTGTAATTTGAAAAATGTAAAATTACAAAAAAAATCTGAAATTTCAGATTTCCGTTCGGAAAATTCCTCCTACAGACGATGCGATATTACACCGTTGTTCGAGGGTCCCTTTATGTCCATCGCTGGTCAATGTAATTTTAGACAGCTGCTGTAACATCACATCGTTCATCAGTATGAATTCACGTATTCCGGTCAATTTACACTGATGGACAGTGTGATTCAGTGTGGGATCTCAGACTTTTCTGTTTTGAAAAAAAAAGATCAAATTAGAAATCCTGACTAATTTTAAAAGATTTTGAGCAGAACAGATTTAAGTTTTAAAAGGAATGAAGGTTGAAATTAAACACCAGAACAGACATCTCAAATTTTTTCAATTTGCTAACAATTCAATTTGTTGAAAACGAAAAAAAAACTTGTTTCTTCTTAAAAAATTGATTTGGATAAGGGCAATTAGATAATTATTTGTTCAACGTTGCAGAATGCTGGCAAGGGAAAGAAGGAGCAAGACAAGTTTACGACCTTAATTGAGAAGCTGCAAGACGAGAAGAAAAAGCAGGAAGAGCACGTGGAAAAAGTTTTCGCTTATTTGAGGTAATTTCTTAATTCGTATTTCTCTGAGGGTGTGTGATTTTTTAAACTTTGCTTTTCCTATAATTTGAACGCCTTTTTAAAAGCTATAGATAAATATTATTTTATTTTCAGGCAAGAGAAGGACACGTGGTTCTTGTCGAGAAGCCCTAAGTCTGCGAAGAACGAAACTATAACGCAGTTTTTACAGTTGTGTCTTTTTCCAAGATGTACTTTTACAACTGTGGATGCAATGTATTGCGCGAAATTTGTACATACCATTCACTCATTGAAGACATCGAACTTCTCTACCCTCTTGTGTTATGACAGAGTAAGTACAAAGCAATTATATTTATCATAATATGTACCTTTATTTTTGAATATAAGAGTATAATACGAGCTTCGTTTTCAATTTTTGAATATTTTAAAATTTAATTTCTTTTAAATTATCTACAGTTTGAAATTGAAAAGGTTTTGAATTCGTTTTGAATTTTGTAGCAATAACATTTGAATTTATTTAGAAACTTTAATTAGTGATTGCAATTTCGGAAGCTTTGAAATTCTGCAATCTGTAGAAATCGTTCAGAATCTCTTGAAGTACGTACGTGTAAACCCCCCAAAATCCTTTAAAGTCAGTAGGCATTTCTTGATATATTTCGAATCCTTTTAGATTCCTATAAATAGTGTGTATTAATACGAGAGCTTGCATGAAATAATGCATGGGCGTGAATAGAGTGAATGACGCCTGAAACAAAGACCTTCGATACTAATGGGCCCAAGTGGGGAACCACACATAACAATTTTGTGAGGCTCTGCACTTGGGGTGATCGCTAGAGAGATTGATCAGCAGCCTGGGTCGGAGCAGTGTTGCGGAACGAACGTGTCATTTAAATAAATAACACGAAAATTCTAGATCAATCTAAAAAATCTATACCCCCTACCTCACATTACTCCTTTCCTCACCGAGCAAGTCACGCCTACCCCGAAAGGGAAATGGCTTAATGGTATAATAATAATATTGTTTACAGATCTTCTGTGATATCACTTATTCGGTGACGTCGTGCACTGAAAATGAAGCGAATCGCTATGGCAGATTTTTGTGCGCCATGCTGGAAACTGTGATGAAATGGCATTCCGAGAAAGCTATTTTCGACAAGGTAACAATAAAGTTAATGACTTCTTTAATTTCCAGGTACAAATTGTAGTTTAAAAAATTTAATTTTCGTATTTTAAATTAGAAACATTCACCGATTTCTTCTGCATTGCAATTTTAATCTATTTACACCAGACTCTCTTTTGAGGAACGCGCGA
>CAKNYM010042801.1:46318-66265 GCA_932195095.1 Andricus curvator | reverse complement strand
CTGCACGGAAATTCGTGGACATCAATTATATCTCATGCACCTCGCTCTTCACAAACAACAAAAATTTGTTTATATTTTTTGAAATTGATATAAATTTTAAGGTGTTTTAGATCATGAGCCATCCAATCGGGGCCTGCACTTCATCACGGATCTGGCCCCAGTCATGTTTCCCGATATAAGCCAGATTCCGCCATATCCGGCCCCCATCGGGATCACAGAAAAATTTCTGCACGGGCTGGTATAGTACTAGTTAGTGTTATACATACTACCAGATGTGTTCCAATAGTACTACTTGTATCATTAAAGAAAAATTAATTCATCATGTAATGAAACTACTATATTAATCAAATAAAAAGCCAAATACTTTCAAATACCTGAACATATCTATGAAAAGGAAGAAATGATTGCCATAACTGAAAATATAGAACCGTTTAATAGTCCATATACATCTGATATTTTTTTACCATTTTAAGTACATAAAGCGCGTTTTTTTGTGCTAAAACTGTTTATTGAGGGGTCCCGATGAAAAATTCCAAATTTGCTAGAAATAACTACGACGCGGCCCGGAAATATTTTTTTAAAAAGTTATAAAAATTGTGTTTGGATAGGCTGACCCGTCCCATTATTATTGCGCCATTAGGCCGAATCCCTTTCACGGTAAGCGTGACTCACTCGGTTCTAGCCGGGGATCAGGGAGTTCAGATGAGAAATGTGAAAAAGTGGATTGTGCGAGGCGGTATAAGGGGGAGGTGGGTACAAATTTTAAATGAATCTAGAAATTCCGTGTTCGTTGTTTAAATTACACGTTTGTTCCGCAATACTGCTCCGCCCCAGGTCGCTGATCAATCTATTTTGCCTCGATATACTTGTTTCGTCAATCATTACTGACTTTGTCCATTAGCGTTTTACCGCACACATTGCGCAGGTATTAAATGCTAATCGTGTTAACTTTACTCATATCCTTTTCTTGGTAGGTCTATGTTACGCGACCGTACAACACAATGGGTGCAAGTATATAATTATATATCGCAATTTCAACTTTATTTTTTATATTTTTACTTCTGGAAATAGATTCTACCCTGCCGATAATCTTCCTACCCTCGTCTATATGCCTGGCTATCTCTCCATCCATCTTTCCGTCATTAGTAAATAAACTACCTATATATGTACGTACTCATCTACTTGTTATTCACGTCAATCTCAAGGCCCATGTTCTTCATGCTAGTATTCAGTCTGCTCAAAATTCTCTGCAAGCCTTCGATTGACTCTGCCGTAACAACCTTATCATTTACAAACGCTAACCCACGCACCCTCACGGTTTCGAGATCCACGCCTTCTTTGTCGAAGAGGGTCATTCATAGACACTTATCCATGGATGTAATAAACAGCCAAGACGACATAACGCATCCTTGTCTAACACCTTGCCTAATATAGAACCAGTCACTCAGTTGCCCACTTACTCTCACAATCCCTTTGCTATCTGTATGTATTGTTTTTATTACTTTTAGGAGCCATCCATTGACTCCGTACTCTTTCAGGACTTCTCAAAGCTTACTTCTATCTACCTTTTCAAACGCTTCTTCCAGATCAACAAATGCAGAGAAAACTTTTTTGTTTACCCTCAAACTTTTTTCTTTGATTTTTCTAAAGCTAAATATCTGATCCGCACACGATCTTCCTGGCATAAATCCACATTGGACTTCCCACAGCTTTTCTTCCGTTATTTTCATTACCCTCTTAATAAGTATTTATGTGATACTTCCGTAATTATTGCAGTTGCTTTTATCGCCCTTTCCTCACACAGCCTATGAGGTATATAGTCGCCACCGTATTTAAGCATTTCAACGTCTTAACGTTCTTTAAGTTCTTAATTATATCCCTAATCTCAAAGACACTAATTCTTTCAACCGGGTTATCTGACGTATCGTGTTCTATATCGCAGTTGTGCTGCCCTACAGCTTCCTTGAAAGATTCTCTTAAAGCGTCTAGTATCCCATCTGTATCATATACCATTTCACCCTTATTATTTTTCTAATGCCGACTAGCTCTGTACTACTACTTCCTTTCTTGTTGTCCTTGCGCACTTGCCAATAAAAAAAATTTCTTATTTCCTTTGAAAGCGCTTTCCATTTGCTTCTCTTTTTCTGCTTTTGATTTTGTCTTTGCTTTTCTTAACTAGTATTTTTACTTTTCTGTTTTTGTCCCTATAATAATTTTCTATTCTAATTCGCGCGTCATCGCTAAGGCCTGTAGTATTCAACTTCCTTGGATACGTTTGCTTCTTTTCGTTAACGGCTACGCGGATTTCATCATTTCACCAAGAATCACCAGTCATTCTTCCTAGAACCGCAGTAACACACACACACACACTAAAAACCAGGCATTCATTTTTAACCGGGATCCTTTTTTGGGTGTTCTAATATAATCTCACTCTCTGAAACTGAATCAGTAATATTTCACTGATTCTCAGTCAAATTTCACTGATTGAGATCGTAAGAATGTAGTCATTGAGAATCAGTGAAAAGGTACTGATTCATTCAGTGAATGTACTATTACTGATTAGATCAGTGAAAATGACTGAATACATACATACATATCAACGTGCTCCATAATTGAGGTTATGTTATTTATTTTAGTTATAATCTGTTAATTACTCACTTATAAATACTCGTTATTTTATTTTCGGAAATCGCCATTACAATGGCCCACTGAAATAACGTAAAACTGCATTTTGCACTCTGAATAAATTACACCAAACTCTCGGTTTCAGTCCCCCCGGTTTCCGCCTGCCTAGAACTGCTATCTCAGGCGAGAGAACGGTTGCGACGTTTTCTCGCAAAGTCTCTCGCCTACGGTTGTTTACTTTCCAACTGAATTAATCAGTAAAAAAAATCATTGGGTGAATCAGTCATTCTAGGGTCACTGATTTATTTCTATGAAAATTTTCACTTATTTACCCAGTGACAAGGTAAGAACCACTGATATTTCAGTGGAGACCTACACTACTAATTGATTCATTTAAAATTTTACTGGTTAAGTTTTAAAGAGCACAAATAGTCTATTTTAGTACCAGTTTCTGTCTTGTTTATTTTGCTAACTTCAGCTTGATAAACGATCCGAGGACCGAGATAGCGAACTAAATTGATTTAGAGGGTGCATTGTTTCAATTGTTCCAAACTTCAATATTATTACAAATTCCGTGAATTCCATGAATTTCGTGAATTCCTTGAATTCCATTAATTCCTTGAATTTCTTGAATTTCTTGAAATCCATGAATTTCATGAATTCCGTGAATTCCATGAATTTCGTGAATTCCTTGAATTCCATTAATTCCTTGAATGTCTTCAAATCCATGAATTTAATGAATTCCGTGAATTCCATTAATTCTGTGAATTCCGTGAATTTCGTCAATTCCATGAATTCCATATATTCAGTCAATTCCACGAATTTCGTGAATTCCATTAATTTCGTGAATTCTATTAATTCCGTGAATTCCATGAACTCCTTGAAATCCTTGAATTCCACGAACTCCTTGAACTCCTTGAATCCCTTGAATTCCATGAAATCCTTGAATTCCTTGCATTCCATAAATTACATGAATTCCTTGCATTCCATGAATTCCATAAATTCCGTGAATTCCATGAATTCTGTGAATTCCTTGAATTCTGTGAATTCCTTGAATTCTGTGAATTCCTTGAATTTCATTAATTCCATGAATTCCTTGAATTCCTTGAATTGATTTAGTTGATTCTCATTTCGAGCCTATTTCAATCCACAAATCGACCTTATTTTATTAGATTGGTGGATCAAACTGAAGTGTAATTGTTTTGTTGCGTGAACTGTTTTAATACTGAATGAAGTCCTAAATCGAATCCTATTACTTCAGTATAATTCACACTATAAAACACTTCTATATCTTTATTGCGTATTAGCGTTTCCCAAGTTGCTCTATCTATCTTATTCTGAAATTCTATTCGAACTTCTGGTTTCTGTAAATTCTCTATGGCCAACGGCCATACCACGCTGAAAACCCCAGTTCTCGTCAGATCACTGAAGTTAAGCAGCGTTGGACGCGGTTAGTACTTGGATGGGTGACCATTCAAGAATACTGACATGAGTGCTGTTGGCACATCGTGGGTGTGGTGAGCCCACACTTGTAGTTATTTATAACTACAAGAAAAACCTAGAAACACTACCCGAATCGGGTAGTGTCACGCCTACCCTGAAAGGGAAATGGTTTAATGGTATACTCTGTCTTGATTCGTGTCTCATCTTTTAAGTTATCTTTCTTCTACATGCTTGACCTAAGTTAATTTTTGAAAAACCGTGTCGCATTCAGAACCTCTCACTACCCTTGTATCTCTTACAAGCTCTCTCATATGCAATAACAAAGTCAGTCATACTGTGGCTATCGCCTCTGCACCAGGTGTACAAGTGGATCATTTTACACTTGAACCAAGTATTTGTAATAAACAAGCCCTTTTGCAAGTATAAGCTAAACAATGTGTCTCTGTTAACACTTTTGTTTAGAATCTCCAAAATTACCTACCAGCCTTTCCGTATCATCACGTTGGCTTCCAACTCCACCATTCATGTCTCTAGTAGAATGATTACTTCCCCATAATCGCAAGTGCCTATAGTATCATTCAAAATTTTCTAGAAGGCGTATTTTACCTTATTCCTGTCACCATCAACAGGGGCGTAACACGCTATGATAGTCTTCTGATTCCCACTTTCGTTATAAACCACAACAATCTGGGAGATACAAATTCATACCCCTTGACATTAATAGATTTAAACATAATGTAGAAAAGTTCACGCTTTGGAGACATTTTATTCGAGTGCGAAGCGGGAGATACGTGATAAAGATGTTTTTGTTAAAGCCGAAGGAGCTTCAACAAAAGAGAATTCACAATCACGAAATTTCAGTTCTCGATGGTTTGACCTTTAATTTTAAATGATCTGTGCACAAATGTGGGGGTAGTACAAAAACAGAGGGCGTAGCGCGAGATCCAACAGACGCGCACACAAGGCGCGCTCAAACTTGCGAGCCACACGTACAGTGCGTGATGAGAATGTGCCCGCGCTGCCGGCAAATGTTTGTTTCAACTTTCTCAAAAATTTGTCTAGTTTGATTTTGCGGTTGGACATTTTGGTCTGAAATGCAATGAGACGGGTCAACCTACTCAAACACGATTTTTGGAACTTTTTTCAATCATATTTCCGGGGCGCGCTTTATCTACTTAGTACGGTAAAAAGACCTTTTTTTCGTACAAGATGTCTGGACTATAAGGGGTAAGATCTAATAAAAAATCAAGTTAATGTAGTTCTGTCGATAGAGAGCAACCGGTATCGATTACTCCTAGACATGGAAGAATGAAGAGTCCAAAGAAGATTCAAGGCTTTGGAAGGTACGTTGAATGTACCAGTCTCAATGGAGTCACGAAAAAAGGTGAACGTCCTCTGGCCCCATCCAAACCATCCAGTCACTTTGTTTTACAGTTTACGATAGGTGATACACTCAGCCTGCGACTTGTTTTTTAAACGTTAAAACCTGAACCAGACATTTTGCTGCTATCACTACCAGTTTCCAGAATCCAGTCAGTAAACAAAAAATGACTGCCTTCGTGATCGTGAAAAATCAACTCGAGCAACTTCACAAATTTAAATAAGAATTTCAGTTAAATAAATCGATTATTATTATTATTGAAAAATTGTAAGTGTCATATAACAAGCAAGATAGTATTTAAATTATTACATTTGTTATACTCGAAGATTAAATATAAAAATAAAAGGTGAATTGGGCAATCAAGAATTTTGTATCACATAATCCTGTTAGGTTCAACAAACGAACGTGAATAAAGGCCAATTACGCTCTATGAAAGTTGGCATAAACAAATTTTACTGGAGCTGATTAAAGAAGAGCTAATATTAGTATGTAGTTAGACCAAAATCTAAAGCAACGACCAAACTTAAATAGTAGATTTAGCCGCGAATTAAAAATTGTTTTAACTACGAATTTAATTTAACTGCAATAATGGTGAAAATATAGAAATAAAAGTAGCAATGAATTTGTAGATTTCCATTCATTATTAAAGTTGTCTTTTTACATTCTCATTCTAGAATGAGAAGGTATTAGATTTGTGTACAATTTGACCCCCCTCCACCCCGTTTTTGTCAAATGTCCACGTTTTGAGACCACCTGAACCCACAAAACAGGTTTTTACAAAAATGTCTGTCTGTTAGTCTGTAGATTTTTAGTTTTGGTATACTCTTTGAGTGTCCTAACATGAAGGTCAAGTTCGTTAGCCAGCCATTTTGGACAAAAATTCAAAAAGTGAGCACATTTAAAAAAATTTTGAGATCACTTTTGTTAGGATTTAAAAATTCTATGTACGGTTTTCAGTAGTACTCAAAAAGACGAACAATTTCTTTTTATGACTTTTTTTATAGAAGAAAAATTACCAGAGTTATAGCATTTACAAAATTCCAAAAAACAAATGAAAATGACATTTTAAGCCAAACAACGCACGATATGAAAAAAAGTCAACAGAAGAAAAAAGTTTCTTTTTGAACAACCTACAATATTGTTTTAAGACTTTTTTAATTTCCTTTAAAAATCGAAAATTCAAACTTTTATTACAGAAAAAAAAATGAAAAATCAAAAATTCCATTTTGCGGTCAAACTATACAATATACGAAAAAAGATAAATAGACAAAAATTGTGCTCTCAAAAAAGATCTACAAATTTGTTATGAACTTTTGTTATAAAAATGCATTTAAAATTAAAAAAATTAACTTTTTGGAAAAACGATACGCGCTGCAATAACATTTTATCTAACAAAATTTTTCGCATTAATTACATTTATAAATTTTCTTAGAACCACATTACGCTAGGGTGAATATTTTTGGTTCAAATCATAAAAAATAACATTGAACATAAACAAATTAAATTTATGGAAAAACGACACAAGTTGCAATAAAATGCATAATAACAAAATTGTTTTTTTATTGGGATGCGAACTTTTTTTCAATTATAAAAACAAGACAAGGAAAATACGTCTGTTTTTAATATCAATGCATATTATGAATTGTGATAATATACATTTATTGAAATTATATAAAATTTTCACGGTAGCTGAGGATAAAATTAAACACTCAGAGAAAAGTCCTTTTGTGACAAAAGGATGTTCCTTGACGTAATTGGAATTTCCTCTGAAATTTAAGGTTGAGAGGATTTTCATTTGTCTCAACAGAATTCCTTTTGCTGTACAAATTATCTTTATGTGACTAACTTCACCTAATCTTGCAGCCAAATAATTATATTTGTGTAAAAAATATATTCACGTGGTTCAAAACAAAACAGGCAAGAGGACGATGCTTTTTATTCAAGACAACTTTTTCTCTGAGGGAATGCAAAATCAGGAACAAATATTAAAGTAATCATGATAAATATAATTTGTACTTTATTTTTCAATATCTAAATAAGCAATAACAGGCCGACGTACATAAATAAATGTAATATACATTTGATATAATAATGTTGAACATATAATGTATAAAATTTCGCATTTTGGACAAAATCGAGTGCGAAGCACGAGGTACGTGATGAGAATGTATTCGTTAAAGCCGAAGGAGCTTTAACAAAAAGAATTCACAATCACCAAATTACAGTTGTCGATGATTTTACCTTTAATTTTAAAAGGTCTGTGCAAAAATGTGGGGGAAATACAAAGAACGAGCGCGCAGCGCGAGATAAATATATCATCAAGCGTTTATTGTAGAATAATTTTCTTTATTTGCACATTACAGTCAGAACCGCGGTAAATCACACATATGGCTACGTCTCACGAGCGAGAGTTGGGTGTTCACAGGGCACGCTGAAATCACAACGACAGGCCGACTAAACCCTCGTGTGTCTTGAGGACACGAAACGACCCAAGGATGACAGCTTTCTACATCCATCTCGCAAGTGCCTTGGCATATTTTTGGCACGCGGGTATAGCTTTAAGGTTACGAACCAGTTATAGTTTCGCATCTCCGAGAGCACCGATCACAAGAACAATTACTCTAACCGAATATCTTGGGTACAGTTGTTGCAGCTCCCTTTTAAGGTCTTGATACTCTCCGCGGGGTCGCGGCCAACACCGTATGAGCGACGAAGATGGTAATAAAGCCCTTTTGGGACCGGATTATGTCTGTAGAGACACGTCGTTCCCGCGTGAATGGGACACCTGGATAGTATGTGTTCTAGGTACTCAACGTGTGCATGACATGCTCTGCACCTATCGCTGGGAACTTCTTAGCATAAAGTGCGGTCACGGTATACTAAGGTGGAAATCACACCGTCCTGGCATGCGAAAATGAAAACCTCCGTACCTGAATTAAGCCCTGATGATCTGAGGAACGCAAAAGTTTACTCCTTCGACAAGGACTGTTTTTCTACATTTCTGTGAAAGTTTCCGTGCATTTTCTTGTAGAGTAGCTGTTGGCGGGAATTTTCTACCTCTGATTTCTTTACTGCGGCTTTTATAAGTGAAGCATCTAAATGGAGTAATGCACTTTCCTCACTTCTGATGTTAAAATTCAGGCCAAGGGTCCCGGCCGCCTGCTCCGCGGCTTTGTAAAGGAACGCTCCTTTGCCAATCATCTCGTGTTTACTGACTATTTTTAGGAGAGGATCTCTGCCATTCACAAAGATGTAAGCTGTACTCAGAACAATTCGGTTATGAAGACACTGGGAAGTCAGAAGTCCGCGTCCGCCTTGACGGCGTGAAATGTATAATCGCGGCACGGACGAATTGATATGCAAGCTCTTATGCATATGCATGATCTTACGTGTGGCGATATCAAGGACCGTAAGCTCGTTCTTCGTCCATTGTACCACCTCAAACGAGTAGAGTAGAACCGGGACGGCAAGCATGTTACTCGCAGATACCATGTTGAACATCGACAGATTTGAAGACCAAATCTGTCAAAGAAGATGCTTGTATCTGCTTCGGAGAGACCCGTTCACTGATGTTGAGTCCTAAATGCGGCTTTGAGACACGCCCAGGTATTTATAGGTCTCTCCAGTGTCAAGATGTCTAATAACACTTATATCCACAAGCTCAGGGTCATTGGGAACGCCAAAAATCTTTCCTTTCTTCAGATGAATCTTGGCACATTTGTCCAATCCAAAGTCCATACCAATCTCTCCTGTGTACTTCTTGGCGATATTTAAAGCACTTTGAAGTTTGCTTTTACCAGAAGCACAGATCTTCAGGTCATCCATATAAAATACATGAGTGACCTTATGCTCGCGATGATTAGTGTCGCTGCAGAGGTATCCAGGAGAATTTCGTAGTGCGAGAGATTGAGGCAGAAGTGTGATGCAAAAAAGCAGAGGGCTCATGGTGTCGCCCTGAAAGACACCTCTCTGAAAGGTGATGGTGTTAGTTGTCACACGATGTTTTCAAGATAAGATATTAAATCTAGTTTTCCAAAGCGGCATCAATCTCTCTACGCAACTCACGATGTGCGGATGAACGTTTAAGTTTTCAAACAGACAGATGGTAAGTCTATGGGAGGTTGAATCGAAAGCTTTCCGGTAATCAGTCCAGGCCATCGATAGGAACCGGTGGTAGGATGCTGCGTCTTTGCAGACACATCTATCGATGAGCAGGTTCTCCTAACATCCTGCTACGCCTTTCTTTCAGCCGCGTTGTTCATACATTTCTCGCCACACAGGTTCGATTGTCCGAACAATCCTAACATTTAGGATAGCTGTGAAGATCTTATGCAGTGTGTTTAGACAAGTTATTGGCCTGTAATTCTTAGGGCCAGCCAAGTTGCCCGTCTTCGGCAGGAGCACTGTGCGCCCGTCCACCAACCACTCGGGAATAGGCTCTTCCGACTTTAGATATGAGGTGAAAATGCGGGCCAGATGCTGGTGGGTTGAAGGAAACTTCTTCCACCAGAAGGTCTTGATACCATCTGGTCCCGGAGCGGAATAGTTCTTCATGCCTCTTAATATGTTTTTCACCTCCTCGGTAGTGATAAGTGGGCATTCCTCCTCAGGTGTTATGAGGGCACTGCACAGCTCCTTGAAGCTACTTATGAGACGCGGTGACATGACATGAGAGGTCATGCAATGCCCTCATAACACCTGAGAAAGAATGCTCACCTGTCAATCACCACTGTCAAATCTGTGCGCCGGCACATCTATGCACGTCTAAATTTCGACGTGCACAGTTGGGATAGATTAAATAAATAGGTTTTAAACTGTCAAGCACCCTGCGGTGGTTATTTAACCTGTTTTTTAATCTATGAATATGACAGCGGCTCCCAGTAGAATCGCGGGAAATCACACCTATGGCCACGTCTCATGATCGTCAGATGAGTGGCCACAGGACTCGACGAAATCACAACGACAGGTTAGCGAAATTCCCTAGTGCCTTGTACGGGTAACGGACAACTGTGCATCGATCCATCTGTGCACGTCTCAATTAATATGATCAGATTTTCAACATACAAGTCCACGTGCACATATGGAAGACTCTCAACTGAGCACGTCTCAATTTGGGGGTAGTACAACTGTGCACGTTGTTGCACTCCCAACTTTGCACGTAAAACGTTAGTTGGGTGCCAGATATGAACGTCAACATGTCAACGTGCACAGTTGGGAGTGTCCCATCTGTGCACGTCGAAATTTAGACGTGCACAGATGGACCGGTGCACTGTTTTGCCAGTGGGAAACAACGTGGACCACTGAAGTTTGAAGTATCTCATCTGTGCACATGGGCTTGTTAGCTGAAAATCTGATCGTAATAATTGAGACATGCACAGTAGGGAGAGCACCATATGTGCATGTGCACAGCTGGGAGTATCCCATTTGTACACGTAAACCGTTGATAGAGTACCATCTGTGCACGTCAAAATGTTGTCGTGCACAGGTGGGAGTGTCCCATCTATGCACATGCACAGTTGGGAAATTCCCAACTGTGACCGTCGAAATTCAGACGCAAGGAGATAAATAGATGGTCAAAGTTAGAGGGTCAAAATGTTGAGAGCCAGTCCGTTCTTCTAGATGTTCTAAAGAGCCATCCAGAATTTTGTTGGCATAGTCGGAGAGGCTGTCATTTTATGACCAGTCTGACTATTATAAGAAGGTCAGTCTCACTGTCAGGGATAAGCAAGGTATCCTTTCGGGATGGTCAATAAGATCATCTTATTTTCACTCAGTTCGACCATCCACGGAAGAGCAAATGACCCATTGCGGAGGGCCAACCTGATTAGTTACCGTTGGCTAGTTTATTTAAAATGATTGAATGTGTAAGTCAAATGTTCGCAACAAATAATAAATGTAAACTGCATAAGGATATTAGGAATAATTGTAAATTCATATTTAGGATAAAAAAGATATTCCTTTCTTTAAATTTAAAATCGATCATTTATTTTTAAGGAGAAAATCTAATAAATAATTTAAATTTTACTTGATAAGTCTTCGCTGTGAGCAAAGAATTATTGTTATTAACTTTACTCTTATTATTTGCTGTACACAATTGCTTTTCACATTTAATAATTTCAAATAAGCGCGCCAACATTACACAATCCGGTTGTCGACGCGATGCATGCAGTGTGAAAGGATACGAGAGTTGGGAGCACCGTGGTCTAGACTCGATACTCTGTTCACCGAGAGAGAGAATTTGGTCGCGCAAGTTTTTATGAAAGAAGGCGTCGACAATTTTTTTTTCATTCGGTCGACAGCCAATCGCTGTTAAAGGAGGACACAATTTTTTTCAAATAGACTGACCCAAGTGTTTTCCTACATTTTTTGTACCCTCACTGAGGGCCAGATGAGCGGACCGAACGTGACAGTTACAATAGGCCATAAATATTAAGAGACTTTCCAGCCAAATACTCACGCCTACGATTCCCCTTCTTTGACAAGCTGCGCGCAGAGAACGAAATTTCGTCATTTCAGAAATTCGCTCTTTCGGTGAACAGAGTATAGCAAATTTTCGGAGTGAGTGAATGTCATTGCGCCGTTCAGCGTCACATTTGCTGTTTATTGAACTTAAACATGTTTTGAATAAGTTTAAACTGCTTCCGATATTTCGAACATTCGTGGAGAGTGAAGTGCATAAGAGAGAACATGATGGAAAGTGAATTAAGCTTATTCTTTTGAATTTTCAACGTCAAATTTGATGCTTCCAAGGGATTTAGGATGAAGGCGTAACTGGATGTTCAGCTATCAATTTTTTGTCACCGTGTCGTTTCAAACTGAAAAAGTGCAAAAAATTTCAGCATTCATTGATGATGCAGAAAGTAACGAGATGTGGGATATTGGTTTCTGAATTCACTCCAATGTTTGAAATCTTACAATTCAGTGTGACACCGTGCCGTTTCCTTAGCCTTCCGTGCTCCAAAAAATATATTGTCAATGTGCACTGTTTTTGCATATCAAATTATGTCTTATACACCTCGCTCTCCACAAAGAATAAAAATGCTTCCAGAATTCATGTATTTCATATAAATTTTCACGTTTTATAGGTTCCACTTAATTTTATAATTTCCAGTCTCTTATAAGAGAGAAACTGGAATAAGTAGTAAAGGACAACATATATATAAAATGTAGGATACTCAAATCGACACCGTAAGATGGCCAGGTCGACTGTCCGAGGAGATCAAGTCGACTATCTGATATGACCAAATCAACCCTCTATGATGAGCGATTCGACCCTTTATAATGATCAATTTCGAAATCTGTGATGATCGGTTCGGCTCTTTATGACGCTTGAGTCGACCGTCCGGGATGACCAAGTCGACACTCTGAGATGATCGATTTGAACCTCTTGTTCTAACCTTCTCGAGATAGTCGCTTTAGCCATCTTCAAGGACTGTCCTATAGTTGACCCTGCAATATAGTCTGTCTGCATATCTAGATGGCCAAACTGACCTTTCATTTTTCTCCGTGCGTGCACAGATGGGCCGGTTCACAGTTGTGCCTTTGGCCAACAACGTGCACAATTGCGCCTGCAACTTCAGAGAGCTTTGAGCATGGTCGAGAGGTACACAGGAAAACGAGCGTCTCAATGCACACAAGATGCCGTGCGGAGGATCCATCCAGTCGACCCCAATGCGCACGCGCTCTGCAGCCGTAGACCGTGCTGGACCGCGCGTTTTTTTTCAAATTTGTCAGACTGCTCCTTGCCCCTTATGATAGGCAACTTAGCAAAATTTTATTCCGATAATAGCAAAATAGCAAACTCCAATACCCGACCGCTGTTATGTCGTATGATTGATCTCATGATGAAGAAATGTTTATATTTTAATTTATAAAAATAAAAAATGATATAATTATAATTATATAAAATAAATAATAAATAAATGAAACCCACAGAATTAATATAATGTCTTTTTGCTGAGATTATTTTTTATTTCTATATATGATACATTTTTGTACATATTTTTATAATTTTACAATTTAATATTCAGAAGATTGTCGGTGTTTGAATAATAATTAATTATTTCTGAGCGTATGAATTCCTTCAGGATCTTCCTCGTCTTGTGGCTTATAATATAGGACACAGCAATCTTTATCGTCCAAAGCTTGCTGAGCTTTGACCCAGAGATCTGTGCTCTCTGCATCATTTTCCATGCACTTGGACTTTGAAAGATTAAAATCTCTGATTATATTATGTAAATCTTTTTTTCTATAGCATGCAGTCTACCGAAATTTCCTAAATGTTTCTCTGGAACGCTTCCTCGAATGTCACTAATAATTCTATCAAATGGTACCCCAGTTTCGATACGCTCGCCTAATATGTTTCTCTCCTCTTTGTTAATTGGAAGATCAGCTACTGATTGCTTGTGCCCAACATGTTTTTTTTTAAACTCTACATGGATTTCATTACCTGAATTAGTGACAGTAATTCGAGTTTAATTGTTTATTTTGAAAACTTATTTTTACGAATATATTTTTAAATTTTTTTAAAAACTTAGAACAAAAAGTATATTTTTGAAAATATCGGAATAAAATGTTAAAGTTCTTTAAAGATTTTGAAGGGCTTCAAGAGAATGAAAATTTTTCTTAAGATTAATGGGAATATTTGAAGTGATTCTTATATAAAAAAAAATATTTTAGGAGAATATTTAAAATGATTTTAAAACATCACAAAAGATTTCCCAAATTGTTAAAAACGAATCCAGAAGAAAATAAAAAATTTTTTAAACTTTTAAAGATTTCCGAAAATGTATAATATATTATTTAACTTTTTCAAAGAGTTAATAACCTAGGAAAATTATATTTATATAACTTTAAAACAAATAAACAATTTGCCGTCTTTTTTATTTGAATTCCCCCATGATATAAAAAACTACATTTGAATATACGCATGAATGTATAGTATACGGTTTATGTAATATGTTTAAAAAATTAGAAAAAAATATCGAATAACAAAATTTAACTTAACAAGTGATTCAAGAACAACAAGAAATTCATTAATATAGGCCAATACAGTTTCAAATTTTCCCAGCCGAAAGTTTATTGTCTGAGTGGTAGACTGACCGTAGGTTGGGACGCGGGGAATTCCCCAAGCACTCACCCTGTCTGGCGCCCTTAAACAATTATTTGATTATTCTGCGAATAAACAGATATTTTTATAATAATCCAAGAAATATTTATAAGAAAATAAACGGTATGTTAGTAGAAAAAAGAACTGAAAATTTGAAAGTTCCATTGCTGTCTAAATGAGGAAGCCACCACTGTTTTTTTATTCTTCTCTAAACTTTGAATGCTTTATTTAGTTTGAATGTATTCTGAAATTAAAACTCTAGCGAAATTGAAGAAGGACTCAAAACATACCTTCAAGAGTGGAAAACTTCAGATATTCTACTTCTTCAATTTTATGAACTTCATTCCGTTGTTGATGAAGGATGTCGAAATTTCTGAAGAGTTCTGCACATAAGGGACATTCCAAACTGGCAGTATCCGTACTTATAGATGGCTCCTTGAGATGCACATTCCTCATGTGCCTGAACATTACGGATTTAGTACAAAATGATTTGTCGCAAATTTGACAGTCTATTTTTTCTTCTTTTTTTGGAGGAGGAGAATTTTCAGCAATAGGTACATCGTGCACCATTCGTCTGTGATTATATAACAATTTCTGATTTGAAAATATTGCATTGCATGTATAAAGGAACAATGCATAATATATTATAAATGTATATTCGAATAAAAATCTTGAAAATAATTTTGAAAATAAGTCGAAAAAAATACTTACACGTCACACTGAGCTTCATATTTTCCGTGGAAATCTCTGTTGTGCCTATTCAACGCGGATGTGGGTTGAAAACCTTTTTTACAAATATGGCATGAGTGTTGAGTTTCTTTTACTACATTTTGAATTTTGTGTACACTTTTTCTATGTTTATGTAAATTGGATCGTCTGCTGAAACTTTATCCACATATTTCACACACTTCCACAGCACAGTATTAATGAAACATTTAAAGACTGGAAACATTATACCTGCTTGCCGGTTCATTAGCAAATGGTCTTAATTCTAAAATTCTATGCGCTATTTGTAGCATTTACTCTCATTCACCCTCACCACCACCATACCATTTAAAGTGGAAAGGGATGATGATGTCCGACAAATTTGAAAATAACGTGCGGTTAAGCGCGGTCTACGGCTGCAGAGCGCGTGCGAATGATAAAGTTCTTTTTTTATTTGTATAAATTAAAATATAAACATTTCTTCAAAATGATTATTCAAGTAGTGAATATTAAATTATGACAAATGAAAAATATTTAACTGTTTAAAATGTTTAAAAAAATGTAAATGGAGGAAAAATTTCCCCACCACTGTGTTACAGTTTTTCCAATTATATGTATATATATATATATATATATATATATATATATAAACAGTATGCTGTGTATAAAAAAAAATTATCAAAAAAAGTCGACCTCATAATTCATGAGTGATAAAAGAGGCTGTAATGAGAGACCGTAGTTCTGGATATTGATTAGGGTGTTATGGGAATAGATAAGGGAATCATCGGTTGAAAAACGTTGCCTTATTCATTCATAGTCACTCTATATAACAATGCCAGCTGATGTACTTTCCTTAGCATTATTTTCTATCATGACAAATATCCACATCATTATCTTACATTTTTCCTCGTTCGTGAACACTTGTGTCATCAAGAAGAGGTAGAATTAGTAAACATCTACTTTGAATAGAAATATATATGAGCTCATTGAAACTGGGTCTTATTTATCTTATAATTAGACTATATATATGGTAATACCGATGTTTGAGCTCATTAAATTAACCGTTTGATAGAAAAATACAAAAAATTGAAGTAATAAGAATATACAAGACCGAATTCATTTCAAGTCAGGCAGGCTGCGCATGCTCAAGTCACAGAATCGTTTGGGTACAAAATATTTTGTTTTTCAAGGTATTTTAGACATCACGTGTTTTAGTGATTGGACGAAAACATTTTTTTTTACTAAGTTATGACTATTAGAACTTTTAAAATTGATGACGCAGTTTATAAAAGATTTGCTTAAATTCCCTATTATTTTTTTTTATCGGTCAACATTAACCCGTGCCCTCGAGCTTTTGCAACTAACATGGGGGTTTAAATAGGAAAAGCTCGTTTTTCTTAAGAAATAGAAAAAATAAGTACTTGCTATTATTCAACGCAATAACTTTTAATTTTTAAGGCCCAAACCCCTTGGTATTGTGTCCGGAAGATGTCCCAAAAAATGCAAAATATCAGTTTAACGTAAAATTCATGCTAAAGACGGTATTTTTGGAATTTTTTCAAAATTAATTATTTATATTTGATAAGTCACAAGTGCCGGAGTATTTTAAAACTAATTTTCAGTTTTTTGAACAATTATTATTTTTTTAACAATTTTTTTCTCGCCTAATGATTTGGTAATTATTTAAACAATTTTCATTTGTTTGCACAATTTTTCCCCTGTTAATCACAACAAGTTTTTCTCTGGAGTTAATGACACAATTAACGAATGTTAAAAGTAATATATTTTTAGGATATTTGACAATTGTTTAAACAATTTTTTGATCTTGTAAATTCTGAAAATTTATTATTTTCTTAAATTAATATTCCAGGTAATATATGTTAAGAGTGATATTGTTTGTGAAAGATGATTTGCAATTATTTAAACAATTAATATCACTTGCTGTTTTTAATAGGAAATATGGAGAAAATTCTACGTTAATAAAATGATTAATGTTTGGACAATCAGGGTATAATTTCTGAAATAAGATAATACTGAATAATAAGCGACATAGTGTAAGAAATTAAAAAAAAACTCTTAGCATTCATTAACTGCGTTATTGATTCCAGAAAGTAGTAACTTTCAAGATTTACAGGGGAAAATAATTGTTTAAACTTTTGAAAATTGTTTAAACAAATTAAATTGTTCAAATAATTACCAAATTTGGTAAGTTAGAAATATTATTCTTGAAATTCATCAACTGCATCATTTATCCCGAAAAATAACAACTTTTCACGATATAAAGGCTAAACATTTAAACAGATAATAATTGTTTAAACAATAAAAAAATAGTTAGAAAATACTTTGAAACTTGTCATTCATCAAATAAAAATAATTCATGTTGAAAAAGTTTCAAAGAATACCGTCTTTATCATGAATCTGACATAAAACTTCTATGTTGCATGTTTTGGCACATTTTCCGGGAACAATACAAGGGGATTGGGGGAGGGGGGGGGGGGGCAAAATAAAAATTTATTGGGTGAAAATTATTCCTTGAACATTACTTAAGAGGCGACTAAACTTTAATTTACAACAAGTTAATAACAAGTACTTCTTTTTTCCATTTTATCGAAAACCAAGCTTTTCCCATTTAAACCTCCATGTTAATTTCAAAAGCCCGGGGACCACGGGTTAATGTTGACCGATTTAAAAAAAGGAAATGTGGAATTTTTTTCCGGAAAACGAACAAATTAAGGGGATCGATCACCAAAAATCAAAAGTCGAATTTTTGTAGGTATAAATTTGGATCATCCTAGTGTTGCAGTATCTAAACCATTTTTAAGCCACTGGACCAATTTTTCAATTTTTTGGCCGCCATATTGGACCCTCCAATTTTAATTTTGGAATTTTTACTTGACATTCGTAATCAGCGACGCAAAAACTCAGGAAACCCCATTTTGCAGCCACGGGACTTTTCTTTTAATTTTTTGTCCGCCATATTGGATCCGTAATTTTGAATTTTGACTTTAGAATTGTAATCAGCGTGTAAAAAGGCTGTATTTTTCACTTTGTTTATTTTTAAAATCCATTATGTTAAAAAACAAAATGTTTTTAAGATCTCTCAATGTCAAATGAAGTTCCACAATACTTTTAACTTGCTTCTCGTTCTTGTAATTTCTTAAAAACGATGTGAAAAATATTAAAGAGCGCGCGAGGTAAAAGAAAACGTGCCATATAAGTATGGCACCATGTCGCAAAGGGTTTAAAAAATACAATTATACCCGACTTTATTCATATTTTAACGAAAATTTTGAAAAAATTACAAGATGAAGAAAAATTATAAGAAACTTTTTTTTAGACATTTTGCTTTTTTCGTATCTCATCTCGTTATTGCAAAAAATGCGAGTTTTCATTTTTCATAAAAATAATAACAATTTTCCCTCATGCAAGAAGCCGGCACAAAATAATCTCTTATGGAATATATGCACCATATTAGTACCAACTTCAAACAAAAATCAAGAAAAATAAAGCGATGACCTTTTTGACACAATTGAGTCTTAAGATTGTCAGAAAGACCGCCTATATTTTGTCCGTTTTTATTCTATTATTTTTCAATTTTCTGGCGGATTGGCAAAGTGAACGAAAAGATCTATCAGAATCAAAAAGAAAAAGTGAAATACCTACATTGGTTTAGATACCGCAAACTTCAAAATAAAATTCCTTCAAAAACAACGTATTTTGTCCCGAAACGAATCATAAATCATATAGTCATATCGAATATGACAACTTTAGAATAAAACTTTTATTATTATTATTATTTTATTACACCAATAAGTCGTATCCCTTTCGGGGTAAACGTGACTCACTCTATGAGGACGGGAGTAATGGGGGGGGGGGGTATATAGATTTTTAGACTGGTCTAGAATTACCGTGTTGTTTATTAAAATAAGACGTTCTTTTCGCAACACTGCTCCGACCCAGTTCGCTGATCAATCTCTCTAGCGATGACCCCAGGTGAAGAGCTTCACAAAGTCATTGACACTCTTCATCATACATTTCTTATAAACTATTTTTCGCCACACTTTCCTGTCCTCGCATACCTCTTAAGCTGCCTTCACGTCCATGCATTTTCTCATGCAAGCTCTTGTTTTTCTATGGCTTCTTATGTCTCTTCGAATGTTATACCCTTTTCAGCATTTTTTCGTAACAAATTTCAAACATTTTTTCAAAAATTTATAAAATATAAAAAAAATTTTTAATGTAAAATCTCTCTTTCAATTCACCTTTGAAACCGCCATTATTTAACTACAGGCCCTAAACAATTATAATGGGTGAAAACCCCATAAAAGTGTAGAAAAACTTTGGGGCGGCAATTTGCCGCCGCGCGAGCGCAAGTGTGACGCCAAATCCTTAAGGAACACATTCTCATCCCGGCACTCGCCAACTTAAACCTTGCGTTACAGGCTCGGTTCTGTGCACAGTATGATAAAAACAAAAAAGTTTGAGCGCACTTACTGCGCGCGATTTGGTCGTCATGCTTCGCGCTCCGAAATACATTGATCGCGCTTGATCGTTCTGCTGGGAGCCAGTGTCATTTTCGATGGCAGTTGCTCTCAGTAGGACCCTGCGGTGGTTGTTTAACCTTTTTTTTTAAATTATTCTTAAAGAGTACGGAGTAAATGGAGGGCTCCTGCAAGCAATAAAA
>CAKNYM010042801.1:27422-45918 GCA_932195095.1 Andricus curvator | reverse complement strand
AAACAGAGTGACAGTAGAATGAATGACGCCTGAAACAAAGATCTTGGGTACTAATGGGCCCAAGTGGAGAACCATACATAACAATTTTGTGAGGCTCTTCAATTGGGGTGATCGCTAGAGAGATTGATCAGCAACCTGGGTCGGAGCAGTGGTGCGGCGTAAACGTGTCATTTAAATAAATAACACGAGAATTCCAGATCAATCTAAAATATATATACCTAACACTTATATACCTATCCACCTCATACCTATATTCTTACCTACCTTATACCTATATACCCATATGCACACTACTTTTCTCCAACCGAGCAAGTCACGCCTACCCCGAAAGGGAAATGGCTTAATGGTATAATAATATATATATATATATATATATATATATATATATATATAATTCTAAGTAAATTTTTAGATATAATTTAGACGAAAAATTTTGTTTAAATAAATGTTATTGTGGCTTGTGTAGTTCATTTAGAGTATTGTAATGAGAATGTTTTACTTAATGCCAATAGAACCTTAAGTAAACAAAGTTCCTTTTCAGTCTGAAATAAAAACAAATTTAACAGTCACTTCATAGAGGTTTTGATAATTTTATAATTTTTGCAAATAAACTTTTTCTTTTCATCTAAGTCGAACACGAAGTGCAAACACTTAGAGGAACCGAGCGTCAAGCGTGAGGTAAATACGTCCGAGCGCGTAGCGCGAGGTGAATATAATATGATCGAGCGAGAACCGCGAGATCCAATATCCGCGCGCGAAGCGTGCGATGAGAATGTGCCCGCGAAGCGGGCAGATTTTTTAAATACCTTTTTTGTTATATCTTTAGAGTATAGCAATAGTGGGTGTTAAAATTAAACAAAAAATTTGAAATGTACACTTTTGTAATTATAAATAATATGAGGACGATATGCAGTCGTATGATGATGAATGGATGGTCCTAAGAACAATTCAATGATTTTTTATCATTTTTAAAATTAACTTCGGCATGTTCGTACGCCAGCGGTTTGTCAGTACAGAACCAGTACTGGTGTGCAGTGCCGCGCCAGTACCGCACGCCAGTACTGCAGAGCATTACCAGGCAGTACTGGCCCAGTACATATGCCCAGTACTGGGACTCCGGTAATCTGTACTGGCCCAGTACTGCGCCAGTGGTTTATTTCCACCTGGAGTTAAGATAATGACAAAATGGCGATATATCTAAATGAATTTTAAGTTATGTGCGGTTTTTCGAACAAATTAAAATTACGTCAAATGATAATTTTGATAAAAGAAACTTATGGCAATTAGTAATTTGGACAAATGAAAATGATGATAAGTAGTAATTCGCATAAAAATAGAAATTATGCTCAATGGTAAATCTGAAAAAATGAACATTATGTGAAACGATCATTCATAAAAATAGAAATTTAGGGCAAATTGTTATTCAGTCAAATGAATTTCGGTAAAATAAACGTTAGGAGAAGCAGAATTTGGGGAATAAGCACCCGCCTCTTTTTGCAGCGGGGTGTTCTTTAAATTTTTTTATTAAGAAATTTGTAAAACGTTAAGTACTGCCTGTCCTCGCTGAGTACATAGCTTAAGACGAATAAGGTAATTTAAGCAAAAGAGTAAAAGACACCGTGAAACCTTTATCTTAAGGCTATGAAAGAGTACATATGCAAACTCACGTAATATTACATATAGTGCCGAAGTAAAATACACTCGCACAATTGCATGCAAAGTCATAACAGATTATACCTGACCACGGTTCTATAGCGCATTATCAGCTATTCGATGTAACGACACGAAGCAAGTCAAGGCAGAAGTACCTCCGAAGGTATATGTCGATGTTTTGCTACTGCACAGCTACAGCAAAAAGCTAAATAAATAAAATTCTTGCGCTGAAGGTCCAAGAGGAAATTTATATATAGGTGATTCTCTGTGTTAAGGTCACTTTTGATAGAAGCAACTTTTTTTGCAAAAATATTCTGAAATAGGTTTTTTTTATCATGCCTATTCATTGGTGCTACAATAAACAATTATTAAAATATTTGAGCTTAAAAATATTTTTTTCAATTTTTGTAAACAATTTTTTGACAGAGTTATCGGTTCTCTTTTAGAATTTGGATTCATGGACCGATTTCTATAGAAGTGAGTATTCTAAAGTTTTTCCGGGGCCTGATTTCGAATTTTATAGCAGAATTTCAAAATTGAAGATGGCTGATATATTGATATTGCGGATCAAAATTTTCAAAACAGTGACCATTTTATAAAAATGGTCATCCTAAGGTCTTTAGGTCGCTGAATCCAAATATAATAATAGAATTTTTAAGCTTGAAATAGTTTATCCAATATATTGGATTAAAAATAAAAAATTGTATACGAATGGTTGTTCTTCCGTATTTTGGGTCGCTGCATGCAAAGAAAGCATTTCATAATTATTAATAAATTTAGGTTAAGAAACACTATAATTTATCCAAATTAAAAAACATAAATAAATTAATTTTAAACGCTCCCAAAACATAAATTATATTTTCACGTATACTCGCATATGTCAGTACGTTCTTTTAGTTTAATAAGGCTTAAAACAGAGGAATACGTCTCTAAAACACGGATTTTTTTTTCGTACGTCTCTTTATTTCTTTGCTAAAGTTTTTATCCTTTTTTTATTCAGTTCAACAATACTGAATTTACATAAATATTACTTTTGCAAAACAGACATAACCTATAAAAGGAATTACCGTACACATTTTTAAAAAGTTCGAATGTTTTAACATTATTTTCTAAAAGAATCAGAAGAATAAAATAAATTAAAACTAAAAATATCAAAGTAAATTACATTGGTCTTATAAACCTGACCCATAAAATGTTAGATTTGAAATACAATCAGTTCTAAGAAGAAAAAAACGCATTTTGAAGGTTATAATTTGTTCGAGGTTTCAAAAATCGCTCAAAACTACATTTAAGTAATATATTTTCTTCTCCTAATGACATAATGAATTAATGTATCAAATAAACAGACTCCATCACACAAATACACTGAAATACAAGTAGTCGAAACTGACAGCTCAGAGCCGGGCCATAGCTCATAGAGCGAGGACCCAAATTATTATTAATCTTTACCTTCGAACTTCTCCATGACAAATGAACTTACATATTTGATTTAGATTTAGATATTTCAATAGGATTCTTTGTGCAATAAACAATCATGAGGCACATGGTTAACCTATTTGTGTTTCATCCCTGACTTTGAATTCTGTGACGTGCGATTACAGGCCGTGTAATGTCAAACAACAACAAAACATTGATTGTACTTGTTCAAAAGAATAAATTAAGAAGTCCTTTGGAAGAATTATTTACTATGACTCCCTTTAAAGATGTGTTAGGTTACAATTTATTGATATATTTTCCCGAAAAGGGTCCAATTTACCTGGAGCGTGTAATGACAGATAATAGAAATACGCTAAGGTTTAACACGTTTTATCTTAGTTTCAAGGTAAATCTTTTAAATGTTACCATTGATTCATACACAGATGTGATACTTCGACTTATTGATTAAAAAATTACATTCATGCTGGTTAAAATAACCAAAAAAATCGTCAAAAACTCATCATATTGTCATTACTTATCTTTAAGCGCGACAAAATAAAAATCAATATGCAAGAATAATAGTTTTTGAGACATACTTTTAAAAGGTACCAGTGAAAAGTTATATTTTATCACCCTTGGTTTCGAAAATCCTCCTCAAACTTAGCAATTTGTATGTGGAGAACAAGGAAAGGGCATTTTTTCAAGTATTTAATGCTTGTTTCCTCCCCCTAGGGGCTGTAACACCTTGTAGTTGTTGGGGAGGCTTAAGCGTGTTGGACATGGGGGTCAAAAGGACCACAGCCTGCATGCGTATGGATATGAATGAAAGGATCCCTATAAATTGGCTCTCCTGGGTGAGAGGAAAAGGATCCCTATAAACGGGCTCTCCTGGTATGCGTGATTACAGTATGGTAAAAGGGTAAAAGAGGCTAGCTAACACGGGCCTTCTGGATCCCTGGGTCGAGGCCCCTCCCGGACCGATTTACAGCTTTGAAATCGGGACAGGAATGACCTGCGGCCCGCATGGCTACCAAGAAACAGCCCTCCGTTTGTTATGGTGGTCTGCAAGCGAATATTTTAAAACTGAGTGTCTCGCTCAATGTGACCACCCCCCTAAGCCATGGGTGTAGAGTATTCGTGCTCGTGGCACTTTGGCACCTAGAGGTTACGAAGGTGTCCTAACGGCCTCTCGGGGACACCGGACGACCTCCCCGAGTAATTAGTCTCTGCACCTTTTATTTCCCTAGCTTCTCGTGGGATTAATATAGACACGCAAAACACAAAAAATGAAAAAGGAGGAGTAAGGGAGGTGGCGGAAGGGGGGAGAGGGGTTGGGCCTTAACGGGTCTAAGGTAACCCTTTCCTCCCCATCTGTCTCTCCGGCAAGCCAAATTCAGGTGGCGGCTGTGCCCCAGCTTCCTCGGAAGCTGAGCGATCGACTGTACCTCTGAACGAGGCTATGGTAATGGGAGAGGCCAATCAGTCCCCCAAAAAGAAGAAACGCATCAACGGTTCCCTGAAAAGGAGACTGAAGAGGCAAGCGCAGCAGGCTACTAGAGCAGCTGCGGGAGCTGCAACGTCGGCAGCTACAGGGCCGACATCCAGCACTGAGGCCCAGAAGAAAGGTAGGGGCTCAGAGGACACCCCACCGGGGGTGGCTAAGCCTTTGAAGAACACAAGGCGGCCCAGCAGCCGACGAACAGAGAGTCGTCGGAAGCTGGACTGACGGCCGCTCAGAGGACTAACCGCCTGACGATGGTGGTGACCACACCAACTACCCGGACTCGTTGCTCACTACGGAGCAGTACGAGATCTTCATGGAGGCTACCTGGAGGGCGCTCGAAAGAGTGTCCCTAGATCAATGGCCAAAATTCGTGACCTCCTTCTGCAGGGGAGGGGTCTTCGTATTTGTGGCAGCCGACCAAGCGACTAAAGCTTGGCTACTCAAAGCAGTGGTCGAGACAATGTCGTGAGAAGGTGCATATCTTAAGGTGGGTGGGGTTGAGTTGCTCCAGAAGGGACAGGAGGAGCCTGTTGAGACACAGGAAGATCAGGAGAAGACCTAAATGACTGCTCCTGGTCTGACCATTACCCAAATTAACTTGCATCACAGCAAAGGCGCCTCTGCAGTTTGGCAGAGGGGCATGGCTGCGAGGCACACAGGTATCTCGCGAATCCAAGAACCGTGGTTAGTACGAGATACCATAAGGGGTTTAGCGGGGGCTGGTGTTTTTTGTTACAGGGTCCCCAAGGCGGCCAAACCAAGGGCCTGCATACTGACGAAGGGAGTTAACGCTGTCCCACTGTTTGAGCTATGTTCGAGAGACCTGATGGTGATAGGGTAAGGGGTATTCCTCTTCTGCTGGGATGCGATGCTAATTCCCACCATACTTTGTGGGGCAGCACGGACATCAACTCAAGAGGTAATGACCTACCGGAATACCTAATCACCACTGATTTAGATATTCTTAACACGGGGAACATCCCAACGTTCCGTAACTCGGTCAGGGAGGAAGTCATTGACATTACTCTCTGTACCAGTAGTTTTAAGGATAATATCAAGAAGTGGAGAGTTTCAGATGAACCCACTCTCTCAGATCACTCATAGATAGAGTTCGTGTTGGAATCCACTGTACCCGCTGGCCCTAAACGGGTCAGAAATCCATGAAGAACGGACTGGGATCAGTTTTCTACGGAACTAAGACGTGCACTTTCAGAGGTTCCCAGGTCAATTCGAGACGTGGATACCCTGGAGATGGCAGCCAAAATTTTCACCGAAGCCATCAAAGCTACTTATGAAAGTAATTGTCGACCTACAAGAGTCCACAGGGCTGGGGAGACACACTGGTGGAATGGGAAACTCGAAGAGCTTCGCAAGGAAACTAGAGAGGGGTTCAGACGTGCCAGTACTGGCAAAACGAAGAAACTATGGACCTCATTTACAACGATGAGGGACAAACACAGGGGTGCAGTACGTAAGGCAAAGCAAGAGACCTGGACCAACTTTTGCACAGACATCGAGAAGGGAGCTGAGGCGGCTAGACTGGATAAGCTGCTTTCTCGAAATCCGGACGCTATTCTCAGCACTCTGATATTGCCCAGCGAGGGGTATTCAGAGTCGGACGGGGATACCTTGGCTCACCTGATCAAGGCACATTTCCCGGGCTTTTCAAGGTTTGGAGAAAAGGGGACGACACCTCAAAGACAAACACAGTCGCCTGCGGCCCAACTGGGCCCGAAACGGCGGCTAGCCAACGAGATTGTCACCCCCGCCAGGGTCAGGTGGGCCCTGAAGTCTTTCAGTCCATACAAGTCTCTTGGCCCAGATGGCATATATCCAGTCCTCTTACACAGGGCTGGAGAGATCATCATAGGGCCGCTGGTGAAACTTGCTAGGGCTAGTCTGACGTTGGGATATGTCCCGGCGGTATGGAGGGGTACGGGAGTAGTCTTTACTCCGAAAGCAGGTAGGATCGGTTATACCTCAACCATGGATTTCCGTCCCATCAGCCTAACATCTTTCCTACTAAAAACAGTGGAAAGACTTGTGAATAGATATATCCGCGATAAGGTCTTGTCAAGTAGGTCACTTCACAAGGAGCAACACGCCTACAGGGCTGGTCACTCGACGGAGACGGCCCTAAGTGGAGCAGTAAACCTAATTGAAGGTCAACTGAAGGAGAAAGGCCTCGCGATTGGAACCTTTATGGACATTGAAGGAGCCTTCATTAACACCTCTGGAGAGGTGATCAGGGCGGCCATGATCACACATGGTGTGCCTATTGCAGTCGTAGAATGGACGTGCCACATGTTGGCCAAGAGGAGGCCGACCCTGAACATGCCCAGGAACAAAATGGCCATTCGCTACCTCTTCGACAAGAAGTAGCGAGTTAGCCTATCCACGAAGTAGGAATGGGTTAACGGCGACGCAGACCTGCCCAGTCATGAAGACAACTGGTTTAAATATGGCTCCAGGAACGAGGAGAATGCAGGAGCCGGTGTATATCGTAGAAGGAATGGAATGGGCTTCAAAATTGAGATGGGGTCCTACGCCACAGTTCTACAATCTGAGATTATGGCCATACTCCAGTGCGCCTGTAAGGCAAAAGAGTATGACAAAAAACGAAACATCCGTATCTGCTCAGACAGCAGGGCTGCTGTATTGGCCTTGAATGGAACAACGACCACTTCGCTATTAGTATGGGAATGCTTTGAGGCACTAAATATGTTAGCGACGGGATACCGTGTTACTCTGCTATTAACATGCCTTAACATGTAACCTGGGCAACTCCAACTAACCCCCATTACCCATCTCAGAAATCTCTCATGCATGCTTTCCACTTTCCTATGTTCCTTCCATCCCCAGACCTCCACTCCATAACACATCACCGCCCAAACCAACGCATCAAACAACCAAACCCTCATTCTCCAATCGTCATTGAACCTTCTCTTTCCTATACCCCATACTTGGCCCATTACTTTACTCGCACACTCGATTCTTTTTCCTCGCCTGCACCTCGATTCCCCCTCCTGCCTCAAACCAAGAACCTAAATAACAGAATTCCTCCAGACTTTCCACTGTTTGTCCGTTCATCTTCCAAACGTAACCTATTTTGGTCTTTCTAGTTCTGAAGCACATCACCTTGGTCTTCCCTACGTTCACCGTCAGTTCTTTTGTTCCCACATACTCTTCGAAAATTCTCATCATTAGGTTCATCCCCTTCTTATCGTTTGCTAACAGCACTACGTCGTCTGCGTATGCTAGAGAGTATAGTTTGCTATTACCCAAAATCGTTCCCCCTTTGCCTTTCTCCTTTAGCTTCTCCTCTAAGTCTGCCAGCAGCATATTAAAGAGTAGCGGACTCAACGGGCACCCTTGCCTTAGACCTCTTCCTGTCCAGAACACCTCCCCTTTTTTCCCCCCTATCTTCACCCTAATCCTGGTTTCAGTAAAAATTTCCTTTATCCTCTCCACTAACCCTTCTTCTATTCCCCTCTCTTCCAATGCCTGCCATAGCACTTTTCTATTCACTGAGTCAAAGGCTGCTTTGAAGTCTACGAACTAAATTTCCCTAAATTTCTGTTAACCAAGTAGTTGAGTACGTAAATGTTATCTATTGTCCCCATCCCTTTCCTAAATCCCGTCCGATTGTGTGGGATACTTTGTTTCTCTTCTATCTGGCTCTCTAACATTTTTCTTAGAATTTCTGCGTATATTTTATAACTCACTGGCATGAGAGTGATCCCTCTGTACTTCTCTACCTTCTTGCCCTCCCCTTTCTTGACAAGCGGTACCACCAGCCCTGTTATCCACTCCTCCGGCCACCCTTCTCCTTTCCAGACCTTGTTGCAGATCTTCCAGATCCCTTCCCTAACCCCTTCACCCCCATACTTTATCGCTTCGTTCTCCATACCATCCTCTCCTGTAGCCTTGTTTCTTTTTAATCTTTTGTTCTCCCCCTAACAGACCCCTGAAATAATCCGTCCACTCATCCATTTCTATTTCTTCATTCACGCCCTTCCTTCCTCCTCTTTCCCTATTTATCACATCCCAGACCCTACCTTCTTTGATCGCTTTTTCTACTTCTTCCTTATATTTTTCTATTCCCCTTTGCTTTCTCCTTTCCAGCAACCTCTCATGTTCTCTTTTTTTCCTGTTGTACTCCGCCTTCTCCATTTCTCCTTTCCTCCATTTTCTTACACACTCTTTCATTATCTCTTTGCTCTCCCTGCATTCCTCGTCCCACCAGCGTCCCACCTTCTTTTGTACCTATCTCATCCCTTACCTTCTCAATCGACCCTTTCAACCTTTCAATTAACGAGTCTACTCCCTCCTCTTTTTCATGCCTAACATTCTCATTTTCCATGTTTTGTTAAAACTATTTTAATTTATCTTCCCCCCAGACTCCCATTTTCGTGTTCCTTTCTCCCTCTGCCACGCTTTCGGACGCCACCTTTCAGTGTAGCTATTACTGGGAAGTGCTCGGACCCTATCTCATTCCCCACGTTCATACTGCCTATCATCTTCCTCATTCTTTCTTCCGCCAAGATGTAGTCTATTACTGTTTCTCCCTTGCCTATAAATGTGATCTCTCCTTTCTCATCTCTTTTCATATTTCCATTACATATAAACCATCCTGTTTCTCCTATTTCGTCTAGCAACCTCCTCCCTCCCCGGTCTGTCTCCCTATGTTTGGAGCTCCTTACATAGGCCTCCTTTTCTTCATCCCAAATCCCTCTCCCTTGCTCGCCAGTCCAGGCATTCAAGTCACCTCCTATCAGAACCAACTCTTCCTTCTTTTCCTCCATCCACTTCCTTATTACTCTCCAACCTTCCTCTTCCCCTCTTCTTCTATATACACAAACCACCGCTATTTTGACTTTTCCAATTATAATCCTTCTTACCATTGTTCCATCCTTTTCCTCCCTATCCTCCTCTGTTCTTCCTTTTACTGCCAGTTCTTTTCTTACCCCTGAGACCATGCCGCCCATCCTTCTACCTTTAACGTGTTCCTTTCTTGCTTCTTGCATTGTCCACACATAACCTTTAGGTAACATCCTTTTCATCCCCTTCCAGTCCTTCTCATCTGCCCAGGTTTCACTCAACATAATCACATCCCACTTTTCTAACTCCCGCCAAAATCCTTCATTCTTGTTCTTCAAGGCTGACACATTCCAGAAAGCTATTTTCACATTTTTCTCTTCCCTTCCCTCACCTATCCTCCTCACTTTTCTTCCGCCTTGCCGTTTGGAAACCCCTCTGTTTGATCTTTAAACTCTTTTGCATCTTCCTTTCTTCTACCTTTCTCAACTCTTTTTCCCTTTTTCCTTATTTCTTCTAATTCTTCGTCCCACAACCATTCCTCCCCATTTATCCATAATCTGTCTCTCCCTATCCATACCATGCGCCCTTTTTTCCTCTCATCCCATGCCTTTTGCTCTATTTGCCATCTCCTTTTCCTTTCCCTCCATGTCAGATCCTCTTTAATTCTTTCCCTTCTTCCTCTCAATAATTTTTTTCCCTCCATAATTTTCTTTTTCTCCTCCTCACTCCCTATTTTCACTAGAAAAATTCCTTCTTCTACTTCCTTCGTCCATCCTATTCTCTTAACTCCCTCTACCCTTACCTGAACTCCAATATCTTTCAAAAGATTTTTGATTTCCGCTTCCCCTGTTTCACTCTCCACTTTCAATAACTTAACTACTATGTTATTTTCCCTCTTCGTCCTTTCTTCCCCTTCCAATCTTCTTTCAATCTCACTCAGTCTTTTCTTCAATCTTTCATTCTCATTTTGCAAGTTATCACTCCCTTTTACTATTTCCGCACACTATGTTTGCTTCCCCATATGCTAATTCCTGATTTCTAAGTTACTTATCCGTTCTTCCAACTGTTTTATCTCACTATTTCTCTGTTCGTCCACCTCTCTCTGTCTATTCTCTATGCTCTCTAGTTTACCCCATGCCTTGTCTTTCTCCTCTTTCCAGAGTTTATCCCACTCTTCCCACTTTTCTCTTACTTTTCTCACTTCCCCCCTTACGTCTTTCCCCTGCCTATTCATATCCCTATTCATATCATCCAGTCTCTTCCTTGTTTCCTCTCTGACCCCTTTATGAGGGCTGCTAGATTCTCAAACATCCCCCATCCCCCCTATCTATGTCTGGTGTTTTTCGTTTATTCCTAATTTTCTTGCTATCCTTGTCTCTTTCTGAATCATCGTCCCCTTCATCTCTTTTTCTTTTTTCTTCCCCTTCACTACTGGTCGCGCTCACTTTATTTCACCATTCGTCTAGACTCCTATTCGATCCCGCGCTGCCAAGCCTGTTAAGGCGCTGTAGGTTAGAGGGTCTCCCGGGTTTGTGTCTCGTGCCTGCATCCCTTCTCTCTGCCGTCCCCTCCCTGGTCGGCGTCTGTCACGTCTCACCGCTATTGTCACCTTCCACCTTCTCCCCACCAACCGCGCCATCATCATTTTCACCTCTATTTTTCGGCTACCTGTTCTACGCGATGCCGAACGAGTTTTCTAAAGTCTTTGCTTGATAAAGAGATACAGAAATATCGTTGTTAAAATCACCACTTTTGACATTATATTCGTTTAAATCATAAATTACACAGAATCAAATTTGAATATCCAGCCTCAAGTTCTTGTTAAGCGTATAACCGTGAATACTTCTAAAAAACATAAAAAAAACTTATATTGAACTCTTCAAAAATGGTTTCAAATATTTGACGGCACAAAAAGTTCTGAAAGAGTCATTATTCAAATAATTGTTTCGTATTTAAAAAGATTTTGGACCTTAAAGTATTATTAAAGTATATATTAGTGCTAATGATTTTTATCGAAGACATCCTAACGCGCTTCGTTAGGTGAATCGGTTAGGGCGTTTTAGGCGTTTGGTAAATAAACTGAGTGCGTGCGAACTCGGGTTCGATCCTTAGTACTTGCGGATTTTTCAGTGTACTATGCGTTAGCGACATAATTGAGAAATATTATGAATAATATATCTATGAAATAATTGCGAATATCCTTAATATTTATATCACGCATATTATTTTATTTTTTCTAATAAATAACGAATGTTATTTTTATTCATCCATATTGGTGTGAGATTATAGAGAATCTGCTTTGATGCCACAAGTCCTACATGTAGTAGTAGTTGGAGGCTCCCAGTGCCTACTAAGGTAGGAGTTACAGGTTCAAAGTAGGTCCTAAATTTCGACACGGGCAGGCTCTAAATATTTATAACACAAACACTAGTACACAATAAAGTTAGTTTTGACTCGAGAAATGCAAAGAACCGACCACGAAGTAATAGTAAGGAGAAGAAACTGTGTGCTACGAAGACATGGCAACTTTTTCGGAATAGATGTCGTGACTTTTAAGTGAAATATCTGCGAGAGCCACGAAGTTGCACGAAGTACTCTCGTCAAGAACCGAAAGTTACCATCTATTCCGGCGCTAAATTTGAATAAGAAAACACTTTTAAATTAAAATTACACTGTTAAAAAAGCGGAGTTAAAATCAACTCCGAAGCATACCCTATAAAAGCCCCACTGTTTTGAGTAAACGGCAAGCGGAGTTGATGAAGACGAGTTAAAATGTAACTCTTGGAAAAGAACTCCCTTACTGCACTGTCCGGAGTTACTTCAATCAACTCCGTCCTGACCCTATAGTTGTCCCACGACACCATCAGAAGTTGATTTTAAGGAGTAAATATAACTAAAAAGGAACGCTGAAGGGAGTATGTCGCGTCGGTGCGATTTGTTATTTAATATTTAGAAAAAAGATTTGTATAAAACGATAAAAAGAGTGATCTATTGCAACCAGACAAAGCGGGTGAAAATTGTATATATGAATCAGAATTGGGATATGAAGAATTCATAAACGCCGGTAAGTAATAAGTATAATTGTATATAATAATAATTATGAACATATCCATGATGCTTTTGAATCTTTTTGTACGATTTAAAAAACTCGTGTGGATTATTCTTGTTAAAATTGGTAAATAAGACAAATAAGTTCATTTAGAAACCTTTTATTATTAAAAATTACTACTCAAGCCACTTGCTCAGAAATGTCAAGGAATATTTTTTGAATGCTCCGAAAGCGTATTAAGAACAAATTTCCACGCATTTCTTTATCAATTTTAAAAGGAATAATCCAAACGAGTTTTTTAAATCGTACAAAAAGATTCAAAAGCATCATGGATATGTTAATAATTAATAAAATATATACAATGATACTTACCGGCGACTATGAGTTCTTCGTATCCCAATTCTGATTCATATATACAATTTTCACTCACTTTGTCTGGTTGCCACAGCTCACTCTTTTTATCGCCAACATATTGCACTTTTCTAAAAATTAAATCACAAATCGCACTGACGCGACACGCAACCATCTAGAATTCTGGATTCTAGAATTTTCATGTTTCGAGTTCGCAGTTTTACAGGCGTTGACTTGCGGCCATGATGTGGCGAACAACTGCGAAGAGAGTGTTTTGCAAGGTTTCTGCGAACGCAGCTCCGAACATAAACTCTATAAGAAGTCCCTCCACGACTCTTTAACTCCGGATTGAGCATGGGTTAAGACTTTGTTTCTGTGCGGTGCGAATTAATTATATTCACTCTGAATGCACTTCAGAACCTTTTGCTCACTGTATTTTACTCTAGAGTAAAATATGCGGAGTTGTATGTATTCGTTACTGAGTCGATTTTATACTCCGAAAAATTGTACTCTCAACTCCGCTAGCCATTAACTCCTCAAATTTTTAACAGTGTATGGCAAAATTTATATTTCTTTCTCCGCTTCGCGTAACAATGTATTTTCACTTATGTACATTCACTTCCGGACTCAGACTTGCAGAAGATTTTTATTTTTAACAATATACTTGCACTGCAAACAGAAAACTGCGATGCCGCGTACGCCTTTCCTCCACCCTTGTATCTCATATTTTTGGTTTCTTATTCTGAACCCTCGTATGACACACATTATCTACTAAGTTATTACAACGAATATTATTACTGTTACTACTTGCATTATTATTCACTTTGAAAAATCAAGTAAAATGTACAGAAAATTACAGAATTTCAAACGGCTCCACCTAACCTATAAATCACTTTTGTCCCACATTAAAAAAAAAACACTTTTTAGAAGTACACAAGTAACCTAACTTCGAATAAAATTATGTATGAAATACTTACGGTTGACTGACCGCCATGACACTCGTCTCTCGGCACTCTCCGCTCTCGCAGATATTTCACTCACAAATTAGGAAAGCCCCCCCCCCCAACTATTCTGAAAAAGTTGCCATGCTTTGCCGCAGCAAATGCATTAGCGTGGTTTCTCCTTACTATTATCTTACTATTATTACTTTGTGGACCCGACCGACGACACGCGCGTACCAGACGACTGGTGGTTCATGTCTGGGCCGCGTGGAGCGCTATGTCAGTATATCACTGTTTGAATCTATCATTTGGCGTTACTGGTATCTTCATTAACGCTCTTTTAGTTAAGTCACTTACTGGTTCACCCACTCAATGTCGGAAAATCGCTGGTTCACCAATGATAATTCAAAATACCGATTTAACCAGTGAAATTTTCACTGGTTCAGTTTAAGAGAGCAGACATTCCTACTCCGCAAAAATTCCGTTTATAGCACTATTGGACATCTTTTCCCAATTTGAACATTCAGAATCTCGGGCTCTGGTTACATTAGACAAGTCTTCCCAGGAAGTATCTTTCCGGGTTAAAAATATACGTGATAATTGTAGGCACCAGCATACGGGTCTTCGCGGAAGAAGTCTTCCTTCCTGGGAGGATATTCACTTTCCAACTTATAAAACACGTCTTATGCTATAAAGTACCATTTGGTGGGGCTTCACGAAAAACTCTTCCCCCGTAATCACTTCCCAAATTGAAAAAAATTGATAATCTATACATATATAGTATTTACAGGTGAACGCTTTTGAAAAATATCTTCCAAACTTAAGAAAGGGAGGGATGGAAAGTGGAAGGTGTAGTTCCAGGAACATTTTCTTCAAGTCGGGAAGTGATTTCCGGGGAACTTACGTACCACTACTTACGGTGGTACTTACAACCAGCATACGTTTTTTAAAGTTGAGAAGTGTCGAAGTGTTTACTTGGAAAGATTTGACCTAAGAACTTTAAAGCATCACATATATTTTTCAAGTTTGTAAGTGATTATCTGGGAAGCCCTGTTCCGGGAAGATCCGTCTAATCGTGAATCGAAGCATCACACTTTTTTAAGCTAAGGAGGGATTTCCTGAAAAGACTTATCCCAGGAAGGCCCATCTGATGGCTCCTCAAAACACGACATATTTTTTTGAAGCCGAAAAGAGATCGCCAGGGAAGCCTTATCAGATATCCAATATAACAATGCAGAGCAAGAAAGTCTGAATGTTTAAATTGGGAAATGATGTCTAATAGTGCCTTAGCGCCCTAGAGCCTAGAGGGGCTCAACACAACTCGAAGATTCTCTGGGTATCGTGGCGTACTAAAGATGTGAACGTACCCGCAAAATTTTTACATTTGAATTTAGACCTACCCGGGTAAAAAAATTTTGGTATGGGATTGATCTAGGAAAACATCTGCGAAATCGTATGGGAGTGATCTCTCAGATAGTATAGTCAAAGTACGGCATTTGAGACGATCCCATACTTCATGCATGTTTGAATGAAGTATAGTGGATGTGTAGCTCAAATATAGCTAAACTATAACAATGTATAGTTGAAGTATAGGGGAAGTATTTTGAAAGTATATCTGAGAAGTATAGCTGCAGTATAACTGATGTATAGATAAAGTATAGCTGATATTCAAAGTATGGCTGAAGTATATATTTTAAGTATAGCCTAAGTATGTACACTATGTCTAAAGTATAGGAAAAGTATGGCTATAGTAGGTATAGCCGTATCATTGCTGATGGGAGATAATCAGTTATCTGAAATGCATGAAAATAGAGATCCAGAATCATGATTTTCACAAGGTCAAAGAATATTGTTTGCAAATTCTAAAATAAGTGAAATGCAAATAAGTAAAATGTTAATTGTAACATGAATTGTTTAACTTTATGGAATTTAACACTAAAAATTTCACCTAAGTAGCAATTTTATTAAACATTTTTATGCTACTAATATTATGTTTAGGAATCAAAGATTCTGGATCTCTTACCAATATATATGACATAAGAGTCATATAAGTAGTCCATTGTATATCCATTGCATATTGTATATCCTCACGAACAATATTCAAAACATATTTGACTCACGAAATCACTTGAATCGGGAACTTTTTAAATTTTTGAACGAGCTGTCATTTATCATTCATTATGTTTTATCACGTTGCTAGGGTATCTTGAAGAACGAATGAGTGCAATTCTATGTCCGATACTTTTTCCATACTTGAATATAAATTAAGTATAATCTGTACTTTCGCTATACTTCAGTATAGATGAAGTATATCCCATACTTCAGCTATACTTAAGTATAGATGAAGTATATCCCATACTTCAGCTATACTTCAGCTATAGTTCAGCTATACTTTAGCTATACTTTAGCCATACTTCAGCTTTACTTCAGATATACTTCTATTTCAATATAATTGAAGTATGGGATCGTGTCATTTACCATGCATTTTTTATACTTTGGAAAGTCAATGATTGATCACTCCCATACTTATGATTTTTACTCAGTTATCCAGTTTTCTTCAATCTTCGACCTTTTGAGACCCCCTGAGTCCGAAAACCCGGTTTTTACGAACTTGTCTGTCAGTCTGTTTGTAGTCTGACAACGCGATAACTTTCGAAGGAATTTTCTTATCAGAATTTCCTTCGGTGCACGCTTTCGTGGTTCAAAACGATAGGTGAAGTGCGCTAGTCAGCTTTCTACAGCAAATATTTATGGTTTTAGCCATGAATTACTGCGAATAAAGAATAATGCAAAAACAGGAATAAATACTAAAATAATTAAGAATAAAATTTGTATTTTATTTTGTAATATCTGAATAAGCAGTCCCGGAAGGTGGTACAGACATTAGTATTTGATATAATTGAGTTCAACAACGGATAAAAAATTTCGTGTTTTGGACATACCGTAAAACGAAGTAAAGTCGCTCATGCAGGGTAAAGTTGCGCACCAATAAATTCGCACCAAATAAATTTCAAAATAGGGTTTGACAGCTTTGCTAATTGACACAATCGATAATCTTTCATTTTTTGCCCTAGGAAATTTTATATTGAATTTTAAAATATAAATTAGGAGGTGAGCAACTTTACCCTACATGAGCGACTTTACCCCGTTTTCCGGTACTTATTTAATCGAGTGTGAAGCGCGAGACACATGATGAAACCTTCAATTATTGCACTTTCGTATTCGGATTCAGCGACCAAAAATCCATATAAAACACCTACTCTTGGTCCCAGAACATTAATTAAATTTTTGTTTGTGGTACAGTTTTGTCAGGAGTAGTAGTTTCACGTTGCAAGCGAAAGAAATCTGGAAAATTATAACATTTATGGCCGATTCCACCATCTCTGATTAAATCTATGGTTAACAAATCATGATTATTTTTTAATCAACGACTTCATCATGATTTACTTGCGAAACGATCCACCAGGAATTTTCAACCTCTGGTTAGCTAACCGTATACCCTGTTCGCAATAAAGTCTACTTTCTGCGTATTTCTGTTGTAACGGCGATTCTGATTGGCTGCGTCACGAAACTTGTCTTCGCGCGTCATCTCTGGCGCGCCAAATCAAATAGGCCTCTGACGTCACAAATTACGCGTTGTTTACTTGCTTTGCCGAAGCGTCTTCAAAATAACATTAATCAAAGTAATTAAGTGAAGTGGTGTTTTCTAAAGCGAAAAGAAAAGAGAAAATAATATTTTGAAAACATATTTCATTTTGAGCCATAATTTTATATATTTTATATTTTATTTTAATCGCTGGTTAAGTCACTAACCGGCCAAAAATGACCGATTAAGTTAAACAGCGACTAGGATACTTTAATCATGGTTTAAAAGATGGCGGAACACAATGTACTGATTAAATAAAGTTAATCAAGGATTAAAATTCAATCAAGATTGGTGGAATATGCCCTTAAACTGTGAAGAGCCTGATGAGGTTAAAAACGATTCCAAGCAACGAAGTAGTGCTGTGTCTGCCACACTGTCTACCCGGTCACGCAGAAGAGTCTATCTGCTTCCTTCAACAAAGAGCATACGGCATGTGCGATAAGGCGATAAATCCCCGATGTTACTGAAACACTAAATTCGGTCGTAATTCTCTGGGCTGCGACACACTTTTGCTCGAAATAACGAAATAACGCACACAAGTCGTGCTGAATATAACTTCAAATGTAGGCAATAAACCTTATCGTAGCAATTTTTTACTATCGCGAAAAGTATTCCGTGAAAGTTCACCAAAAGCGACTTATTCTTTGCCTTAAGGGTGTTGGTTAAATCCGACTTTGAATTTTTTTCTTGATAGGTACGGCACTGACTCAATATATATATTTTTCCCAAGTATTTGAGAATGAAGGAAAGGAAACTTGTGAAATATCCGTTGTTTTCCGAGATCCTCGAATCAATAAAATCTAGAAAAATGTAGCCTTTTGCTGAGGAAATCATTATTTTTGCGGAAAATAATAATTTTCGGAAAGGGAGAAATCTGCGGAGAGCAGACGACAGCATTTGAACGGCGAGAACCGTTCACAAATTTATTTTTTTACTCACAATTCTGACATCTTAGAAGCATTCTCAAAAGTCATCACGTATTCGAAGACCCACGACTTGATAATGGTGAACCTAAAGATTGCGAAATACGTCCCGAAATGGAGAAAAAGGGTAGAAAATTGACATGTCGTGTGTGTGTGTGTGTGTGTGTGTGTGTGTGTGTGTGTGTGTGTGTG
>CAKNYM010042801.1:0-27412 GCA_932195095.1 Andricus curvator | reverse complement strand
GTGTGTGTGTGTGTGTGTGTGTGTGTGTGTGTGTGTGTGTGTGTGTGAAGACCATGAGACTGTAGTTGTAATCAGCCAACCAGGTATGCAGGCTAGCTGTCACTTTGCCAGCCTTTGCGTTCCGAACGACACATTGCCACGCACGGCATTGGGGCGCCCTTCCTTATCGACAGCGAGTCAAACAGGACATGTCAATTTTCTACCCTTTTTTCTCCATTTCGAGACGTATTTTGCAAACTTTAGGTCCACCATCATCAAGTCGTGGGTCTTCGAATTTATAAACGTTCTAAAAATATTAAAATCAATTAAATAGTAACAGGTTATAACTGCTTTTGCCACACACTTTACTTTCATTGAGAAGAAAACATTTAATTAGTGTGGAAAATGTCTGGAGTGATTTTTCTTCGTTACATTACAGTCTGTAGAACTATTATACTGTATAATTTGTATTCTACAATGTTCATATTGTTTAAATAAATGGCAGTAATAGGACGGCCGCCGTACCTCAGTTTATGGCGTACGCCGACCGAAATGCAACTCCCATCAATTAATTCAATGTTAAATAATTACGTGGTTTGAAGGCGGTTTTGAGTAAAAAAATATGTTCCCAGTTAATTTGAGCTTCGCCTTAAAAATGGCACATCAAAATCACATTTAAATCATAATTTATAGGGCATTGAAGTAAAACGCGGCACCATACCCCACTATCCCCTACTTGAGATAAAGAAAACAAAAACCAGTTTCACAGGATAAGTTTAAAATACTTTTTACTTATTTCTGTATTTCCTGGTATATTCAACTTAAAAAATTCTGTTCTGTATCATCCTGTCCCTCTCCCTCTCCCGCATTTAATTTATTTTCTATGTTATTTCCTGTTACATCCTATTTTGATGCTAGCGCTTCTAGTTAAGGCGCCCTACGCAAAGAGTGACCATTTTTTGGCTAAATTGATACCTGAAATCTGACTGCAGATTCTTGTAGTGTTGAAATGTATAACAAAGGCCTAATGTTTCAGTCAACTTCTGAGGACCCACTCTATGTGCAAACAATCGTTGAAGTTAGCGAAAACAGGTTTGTTGTTTATTGCAACGAACCTACTTGTCTGACAGAAAAAAAAGTGAAATTAAAAAATGTAGGTTTCAGAAATATCTATAAAATGGCGTTTTTGAAACTTTTTAAGAGCATACACAGTAAACAATTTCGGAAATTTGCCCAATAATTTTTTAGATAAAATTTCCAACTCTGGGTAGGAAAAATTATTTTCCCCAAAAAGTTAGAAATATTCCCAATACTTTGGAAAATTTTTCTTTTTGAAAGGAAGTATTTCAATCGGTGTGGGAAATTTTACATACATGTTTAAGAATGAAAAATTCCTACAATAGTTGGGAAATTTTCCCAATTTATACTTAGAAAAATTCTCCCTTTCGTAGCAAATATTCTATTTGCCTTTAGAAAATTTGCACATAAGTTCGGCATATTTTCTGAATGTTTCAAACTTGTTTCTTCATTATTGCAAAGATAATTGCATATTAAAAAAGCGATTTTTGACGCTTTTTATTATTTTTCAAGTGAACGAATTAAGAAAACTTTTTGCCACGATTTTTTATAGGGTACCTGGACTAAATAGGTTTTCGGTATTGAGTTATACACATTGGGCTATACTTACAGATATATTCCCCAAAGTTTATAATAGGTTTAGTTCCGATCGATTCACCAAATTTTGCATAGGGTCTGCCCGAAGTCGTAACATTGTAAATTAGGTTTTATTACTCGATTCAAATTTATTTTTCATTAAACCAGATAGTTTGAAAATCTTAAACTAATTATTATTTTTATTTGCTGTATTATAGTACAACTATATCTCTTAAACTGATTCGATTGAATTTCCATTCTCGTATCAGGGAGCCGAAATTTACACAGTTTATTTATTTTATAAAATAGAAACTTTATATAAGTGAAACATTACTGGAATTTTGATCAGGGAATAGTCAAATGATTTTCTCAGTGAATTTTTACAGATCGAGTAAGTAACCATAAACGCGTCACTACTTCCTAGTGAATTTTCATTTATTTCATTTATTCATTTATATGAAGACAGGAGAATTTTGATAGAATGACCAAAGAAAAAATCAACAAGAAAACATTAAATAACTTTTTCCATAAAAATATTGCCGAAAAAGATAAGAGGTCTTGATTTTTACGTGTCCTACTTTTATTGTAGTAATATCAGTAACATTTATAATACATTCATAAATCAAGATAAATTCATAACCTCGCATCCTCACATGCATCACTTTAACACTATCTTAAAATCTTGTTTTTTTAACTGCCTTATAAAAATGATAACGAAGTTTGTGAAGCAGATATCTTTAGGTCGTGTCTGGCAAATACAATGAAAGTAAAACACTACAAAGTAAGGTTATATTACTTAACACCGAGATAAAATGCTACGCATTTATATTCCTAACTTTTTGTACTGAGAAAAATTGATTATACTATTTGGGATAGAGATCCATAGATAGACGTACAATGTAGATGCAAGGCCGTAGCCGCCTTCTGCAATTTCCCCGCAAGCGTCTTGGCATTTTGTTGACACGCAGGGATGCTTTTCAGGCTATTAACCAGTGAAAGCTTGGCACCTCGAAGAGCGCCGATGATCAGGAAGATTAGCTTAACAGAATATTCCGGGAACAACCGTCGCAACTCCCTTACAATGTCTTCATCAGGTCCATTAAGCTAGCACCCCCACAATCGAATTTTGGGATTTTTCATTGCTCAGAATTTTGGACATGCGCAGTTTGAAGATGGCTTACTTTAGGCACTGGTGAAAAGGCTGCGCATGCGCACTTTCGAAATTTGGTACTTTAGACACTAACATAGGTAACTTTAAACACTGGTGTTGGTATCTTCTTGAAATAAATTTAGATTTAACTTGAACAAATCTTTTAATGATTGAAGTTTTGCTTTTCGGGGTTTGTACGCCGCCCCCCCCGGCCGCCGGGCCTAAGCATAGCATTTTGTTTTGTTAATTTTTTTGACAAAATTTTTGTTTCAACATTTTTTTTCAACAAAATTTCTTTACTCCACTCTATGCAATATAAAATTAGTATTTTTCGTTACCTCCTCCTAACACAACCTTTTCGGACGGGCGTTGCAAAAAGTAGCGTGTGATACACGTGCGCATAGGTGATTGCTAACTCGTGTGATTGCATCATTCGCCTGCGGCTCGAAGCATGAGTCGGTGGTTAGCGCAAGATCACCTATTTTGCGAACTTGTATCACAAATAACTATTCCCTGATAATTATATTATATTTAATTATTAATTATAATTATATTTATTACCAAACAGCACCATAGTATATTTCTTCAATTTAAAAAAATATGTTGAGGAAATAATTATCTTAAGCCAAACAATACCAGCTACGTCACTTCTTGAGTTAAAATAAATATTTATTTATTTTAGATGTATTTTTGTATTGAACGAATACAAAAGATATTTATAATTTTTTGATGATTACTTTTCATTTTATAATTATTGTAAACATCAGAGGAATGTCGTAACAAATTCCGCACAATACTTTTTTAATTTTTTTTCTCTAACTTTTTATATTTAAAAAAAATCAAACAGCTTTTTAACTGAACATTTTTTAGAACCGCTTTCTTGAACCCTTCTTATTTGAAAAACTCAAAAAATATCTTATTTTCACAGTCATATCTACGTGGTAAAAAGGGTTGATTTTTAACGTTAAGGGTTGAAGCTCAAAAATCGGAGTGGGTATTTTCGAGGAGCCCAAAAATCAGAGACTCTATCCACACTGTAAAATGATCAAAAACAGTATTTTTTAACAAAGTCATATCTGCGTGATGATTAAATTTGTGAAAAATTCAAATTTTTTGAAGGGGGTTGATTTTTAAACTTAAGGGTTGTTTTGGGGGAAATTTTTTTTGCGGATTTGAAGAGCCGAAAAAAGCCCAAAATTCTGGTGGAATTGCATTTTTATTATTTTGTGGTTTTAGGAAGTGACCTGCTAGGTTTGGAAGCTAGTACCTCCACAAGAAAACTGATTTTTTGAAAAAAGTAAAGGAGCCCAACAATTTTAATTGGGGCCTAAAAAAAGCCATAAAAAAGCCCAAAATTATGAGCTATGAAAAATCCCAAAATTCGATTGTGGAGGTGCTAGCTTAATGGACCTGTCTTTATACCTCTCTTTCTTTTCATCGAGCTTTTCATTCTCCTTGGCTATGATGTTTTTGTCAGCTGGTGCCGAAAATTCGATAACGAACATGGTTCGCTTCTCAAAGTCAAGGAAAACTATGTCAAGCCTCGAGTGCGCAACGGTAACAATTGACGAGAATACAAAGTTCCAGTATATACGGCACTTCTAATTTACGACAATTGACTCCATTTCTCTAGGAGCGTTTAGCAGGGCGGTATTAGGGCTAATGCCGTAAGAGTGACAGAGATGGTAATAAAGCACTCTTAGTGCCGCATTGTGCCTTTGGATGTAGGTCGTCCCGCATGAGTTGTAAAACTAGATAGTATGTGTCCTAGATGCTCGGGGTGTGCATGACACGCTCTGCAGCTATCATCGGGAATGTCTTGGCTCAAAATATAGCGTCGGTATGTTAGAGTGGAAATGAAACTGTCTTGACATGCCAAAATGAAACCCTCCGTGCCCGACTTCAATCCGGGTGATCTAAGGAAAGCAAACGTTAGCTCATATGACATCGACTGATCTTCCACATTTCTGCGGAAGATGCCGTACATCCTCTTGTCGAGGAGCTGTTCGTGGAAGTTTTTCTCCTGTGATTTATTAATCCGAGCCTTCAGGAGTGAGTATTCAAGATGGATAAGATTTGATGCATTTTGCTCACCCCTAATATTGAAGTCAAGGCCGAGTGTTTCAGCAGCCTCCTCCGCTGCTTTGTACAGAAACGCCCCTTTGCCCACTTCTTCGTGTTTCCTGACCATTTTAAGAAGAGGGTCTTGTCCATTTGCGACTATATGTGCTGTACCCAGAGTAATGAAGTTGTGAAGACATTCAAGATTCAGTATTCCGCAACCACCTTGACGGCGTGAGATGTAAAGTCGGGGAACAGAAGACTTAAGGTGCATGCTTTTGTTCATGTGCATAACCTTTCGGGACCCGATAGCGAGGGATCTGAGATCGTCCTTCGTCCATGGAACCACTCCAAATGAATAGAGTACTACCGGGACGGCATGCATGTTCGTCGCAGATACTTTGTTTCTCGCCGACAGTTCGGAAGACCATATCCGTCGGATGAGACGTTTGGATCATCTCTTGAGTGTACTCTTTGACAATGTCTAGAGCTAGATGTAGTTTCTCTTTATCTTTAGCATAGATCTTAAGATCATCCATGTAAAATACATGAGTGACCTTATGCTTTCGATTTCCAGGTTTGCCGCTGAGGTACCCTTCGGAATTGCGAAGTGCGAGAGATAATGGCAATAATGTGAGGCAAAAGAGGAGAGGGCTCATGGCATTAATCTCTTTATGCACCTCACGATGTGTGGATGAACCTTTAAGCTTTCCAACAGACAGATGATAAGCCTATATGAGGCTGAATCGAAAGCTTTCCGGTAATCAATCCAGGCCATCGATAGGTAACGCTGATAGGATGCTGCGTCTTTACAGACACATGTATGGATGAGCAGGTTCTCCCAACATCCTGCTACGCCTTTCTTTGCGCCGCGTTGTTCGTACATCTCTCGCCATATAGGTCCAATTGTCTTAACAATCCTAACATTTAGGATAGCTGTGAAGATCTTATACAGTGTGTTTAGACAAGTAATTGGCCTGTAATTCTTAGGGCCAGCTAAGTTGCCCGTCTTCGGCAGGAGCACTGTGCGCCCGTCCACCAACCACTCCGGAATAGGCTCTTCCGACTTTAGATATGAGGTGAAAATGCGGGCCAGATGCTGCTGGATTGAAGGAAACTTCTTCCACCAGAAGGTCTTGATACCATCTGGTCCCGGAGGGGAATAGTTCTTCATGCCTCTTAATACGTTTTTCACCTCCTCGGTAGTGATAAGTGGGCATTCCTCCTCAGGTGTTATGAGGGCACTGCACAGCTCCTTGAAGCTATTCTTTGAGTTTTCTTTCAGTGGATGCTGGACTTCGTAGACTTCTCTCCAAAATGCCTCGACCTCCTCTGGTGTGGGCGGGTGGACGACAGTAACTAGAGGGTCTTGGAAGAGTCGAGATGGATCAGACAAAAACGGTTGATTTTCTCTGACCCACCTCTCTCTCCGCTCTAGACTTCTCCTAGCGTTAGATAGTACTCGTATTCTGTCAACAATATGCTGCCTGATGGTCGGTAGCTTTGACTTGTTGAGTGTGTGATGATGGATCCGCAGTTCGCGCGCGATCTGTCGAACCTTGGCAGTGAAAGTCCTGCCTAGAGTTTTTAAATTCTCGGTAATTTAAAATTGGGTAATATTACCGGTAACATACCGGTATGTTACCGAAGCTTCGAGAATTTATCGAGAATTTATGAGAATATTCAATTATAATGCTTTTTTGTTATTTTAAAAAGTAATTAGATAATGTTCTCGATGTTATAGTTTATTTTCGATCATTTGGTATATTTTTTCAATATTTGTTATTATAAATAATACACCAAATGTTCGAAAATTAACTATAACATCTTGAATATTCATTCACAGTGGTCGACCACCGTTTAACATCTAAAAAATTCATTAATTAGATAATATTGGTGCTTATAGAATAAATTATAAACAGCGCCCATTTAGGTACATTTAAAATATGAAAAACTTTGTGAGCATTAAAATAATAAATTTAGAAAATTTCCAGAACACTCCGTATAATTGTCTTACAATATTGCAAAAACTTCAAAAAATAAAATGATTACATTTGAATATATATAAGTAATTGAAATAATTGAATCAAATAAGCAATAATTATTTATTTCAAAAACTGTTCACATATGTAACATTCAGTAAAGTTTTTTATTTAAACTCAATAATGTGATATTTTAAACTAAAGATAAGGTGTTCTTAGCACCTCTACGCATTTAAAAAAAAAAGCTGAATACAATAATACCGCAGTTTCTATATTGTTTCGAAATTTTTCTTTGGTTCACTAAATAAAAAATATTTGATTGCATTCAGGCATTTCCTACTATTATTTTAAACAATATATTGAAAATCACAGTATTTCTAGCCAGGCACGATTCATATCCACAAACCTGAACAATAAAGGTAAAGATTAAAAATATATTAATTTTCTTCAACACGAGGAACTTCTCACCATTTTAAGTAGTATTTAAATATCCATTCAGAAAATGGATAATGAAAGCTAAGTTGTACACTCTAAGAAAAAGTCTATTAACAGTGAAATTACGTTCCTTTCAGAATGCATCCTTTGAAATTAAGCAGATTTCTTTTGTCCGTCAATAGAATCGTTTCACTGTTCAAAGACTTATCCGTTAAATGCAAAACGAAAGTAGTTTTACTGATAAACGATTTCTTTTGACTTTGAAAAGAATTCCTTTAACTATTAAAGGATTTCATTTGTTGGCTAGCGGAGAAAGTGCGCCTGCGCATGAGTGAATTTTTTCACTGCACGATTTATTTATTAATTGATAAAGTGAGTGGAAAAACGAGCGAAATGATGTCGAAAATGGATTACTTCAAAAAATTAGGAATCCCAGATTGTGACGCAAAAACTTTGGAAGGTACGTGTACTGAAAGAACAATTTTTGATCCGCATAACCTCACTTTTCATTGATTTTTACGCTTTTGACAATCAAAGTATAAATTTTTCTTTATTGCTTTTGACAATCAAACGTTCGTAAGACGTTCTTTATGAAATGATTTTGTAAAGCGTCGATTTTATATCGATTTTTATATTTACATTCACCAAAGTTCGGCTTTTGTACATTTGTTGCACGTCATATCATGCAATAAATTTTCTTTTAACGTTCAAATTATTCTTTCTTTTGTCGGACAATAGATTTCACTTCAAGATCAAAGGAAATCCTTTCACAGTTAAAGGATAGGATTTGAAACGACAATCCTTTAACTGTGAAAGGATTTCCTCTCATGCCAATTTTGAATGGAAAATCCTTTAATAGTGAAAGGAATCGTTTGACAGTCAATAGTCTGTTTTTAGAGTGTAGTTGTTAGAAATGCGCTTTACGGAAGTTTGGAAGGAGAAAAAAATAAATTCTCATAAATTCTCGCCGAGAACGAACGTCGGGTAAGTCACCCGGTAACTTACCAATATTACCGTACGTTACCAGGGTAATTCACCCGACTCAAAACTCTAGTCCTGCCAGATGTTATGTAGTCAATCACACACTGAATGCAAGACGCGTGCTGCCTTGCCCAGCCTATCTTCGTGCTGAGTTGATGCATTCGTCTTTTGGTCTTATGATCAACCGTTGCTTTTGTTTTGCGGTTTGCATCTGCCAAAGCTCTCGCTGCATTATACACACTACAATTGATAGTCCAGAGGTCGGATTCTTCGGGAAAATCTCCACAAAGCTCGTCATCCAGTTCAGCCAGATCTTTGGGCTTGAGAGAAACCTGAATGTTGATGTTTCTCCGGGTCCTGAAGCATCGCTCTTCCTCTATTGGGTGCCTGCTCGCGGTTGGTCTCAGTGTCGCCTCTCTTTCTCTGTTGCGACAGGGGCGAATTTAGGCACGGGCATTTATGGGCAACTGCCCAAGGCGGCAAATTTTTTAAAGGAGTGGGGGGCGGCAAATTGTGGGAAAAATATTTGAAATTTCTTGGGAATTCAAAATTTTGTTCAAAAGATGTCATTCTAATCTTAGAACAGCAAAAGCTGAATCAATTATGCATTTTGTTGAATCTAGAATGCTTATCTAATGGTACAATTTCACAGCGTGATATTTTCAAAAAATGTTGTCACTTAACTCAGTATCCCTTTATTTATACATTGCGCGGTAGAAATTCCAACTTTCGGCGCCCCTGGCAGCCATATTGTTTTGAATGATTATCCCATCTTGCATGCTTCTCGTTACATAATCGTCTTGTGGTGTCAATTTCGGAAAAACAGTGTTTATTAATCACAACAAGAAAATATGACGTATTAAAATGAATGATAATCGAAACAATTTGAGCGGCGCTGCATGTAAAAAGCAAGTGGCCGAAAAATCAGAAAATAAGAGGAAGTGTTGCAGAAAACTCGTAAAGGAGGGATTCCCAGGAACGTGGAGAGAAGGGTTAATAGTGCCACTGTATAAGAAAGGAGATAGGGATAGGCAGGAAAATTATAGACGATTTACAGTAATGAATACAGCGTATAAAGTATACGCGATGGTGGTGGTGGAGAGGCTGCGGAAGGATATCGAGGGAAAAGTAATATTGCCAGAGACGCAGGCGGGCTTTAGGGTGGGTAGGAGTACTATCGATAATATCTACGTTCTGCAGCACGTAGTGGATAGATAATTAGCGAAGAAGGGGTCGAGAGTGTACGCGTTTTTTGTGGATCTCAAAGGCGCGTTTCCTTCGGTGGATAGGGAGAGGTTGTGGGAGGCGATGGAGGAGAGGGGAGTGGAGAGAGGCCTGATCGAGAGGGTAAGGTAGATATATGAAGAGACCAAAGATAAAGTAAGAAGAGCAGAGGGGATTTTGGAGGGATTCTGGATGGATAAGAGGTTAAGGCAAGGGTGTCCGCTTAGCCCAACGCTTTTTGCGATTTTAATCGTGGATATGGAAAATAAGCTGGAAGCCGGAGTGGTTGGAGGAGTTAGGGTAGGAGGGGTTACAATTTGGTCACTAGCGTATGCAGATGACATAGTGTTGCTGGCAAGAAGCGAGGAGGCCTTAAAGGAGATGATGAAGAGGTTGAGAAGATACCTGGATAAGAACAGGTTAGAGCTGAATGTGGAAAAATCCAAGGTTATGGTGTTCAGAAAAGAAGGTGAAAGAGATAAGGGAGGGGAATGGAAGTGGAAGGGAAATTCGCTGCAGGAGGTGAAAGAGTTTGTGTACCTGGGCTTCTTGTTTCGGAGGAATGGGGGAGGGGATGGTCACATAAAAGAGAGAGTGAGGAGGGCAAATGTGATGATGAGGCAGGTGTGGTGGTTGGGAAAGAAGTTATTCGCAGATGATTTTGGAAAAGAATGAAATTATTTGACTCACTAGTGATGAGTGTGCTATTGTATGGAGTAGAGGTGTGGGGGTGAACAGAAAAGGGAAGAGGCACATAGGACACAAGAGAGGTATGTAAAGTGGATACTGGGGTTGGTAAGGAACACGCCTAATTATATTGTCAGGAGGGAGACGGGGAGAACGAGTGTAGGGATTCTAGCGGGGAGTCGGGCGTGTAAATATGAGGAGAAATTTTTGGAAGAGGGGGGATGTAAGCTGGTTAGGGAGTGTTGGTGAAAGAAGGAGAACAGGAGAGGGGTGGGGAGATGGAGGTTGAAAGGGAAAGGTATTTTAGAACGAATGGACTGCAGCAGATAGATGAAGTGAGAAGGATGCACGAGAAAGGAAGGAAGGTACATGAGATGGTTAAGGAAAACGGCATGAAGAGAGAAAAGACAGCAGGCTAAGAGAAATAAGAAAAGTTTTTATTCAAGGTTTAACGGGAACGATGTGTGGATTATGCCAAGGACGAGAGCGCAATATTTTTGTGAGAAAGGAGAGAAAGTAAGTCAGGAGCTTATAGCGAGGATGAGATGTGGGTGCATGGAGGGTTTTAATAGGTTCGGCTCTCTAAGGAGAAGAGGATGTGTGAGAGGGGGGGCAAAAGGGCAGTAGCATGGGTGAAGGGGGTGTTGGGTAAGATGGAGAAGATGCAAAGGAAGGAGGAAGAGGAATGGAGAAGGAAAGATTGTAAATAGGAGAGGAAGTAGATATAAGAATCTGCAAATATTGTAAATAGTGGATAAGTATTAGGTATTAACCGCGGAGGCAGAGTTTGGCAATACGAGGCAAAGCGAGAAAGTAGGCACATGCGTGCGGGGCGAGGCGAAACGAGGAAGGCAAGGCGATAAGAGCGAGCGGTCTTAGAGATAAGGTATGGATGGATGTTAGTTTTTGAGGGTTAGTTTTAAGAAAATTCTGTGAAAAATGGAAGTGTAACCATGTCAATTTTTTAAGGCTAACGGGCTGAAAAATAAACGTTTATCTATCTAGTACAATTTCACGGCGTGACCTTTTCAAAAAATGTTGTCACTTAACTCAGTATCCCTTTATTTATACATTGCGCAGCAGAAATTTAAACATTCGCCGTCCCTGGCAGCCATATTGTTTTGAATGATTATCCCATATTGCGTTTTTCTCGTTACATAATCGTCTTGTGGTGTCAATTTCGGAAAAACAGTGTTTATTATTCAGAACAGGAAAATATGACGTATTAAAGTGAATGATAATCAAAAAAAATTGAGCGGCGCTGCATATAAAAAGCAAGCGGCCGAAAAATCACAAGAAGAACAGGAAGTGTTGCAGAAAACTCGTAAACTCGATTCTTTTTTCAAAGAAAAACAAATTGATGAAAAATGCGTATTATGACACGAATGAAAAGTATTCTGAAAAACGAGGTGAGCATTACATATTATTATACCATTAAATGTATAGTACCGATGTTTTGTGTGTGTAAAATTACTAACTTTGATTAATGTATTATTAACTATTTGTTAATTACAATTTAAGTATGTAACTATGTTTGGAGATTCCAATGACTTGCGTCGAAATTTATTGAATGACTGCCAACGGCCATACCACGCTGAAAAAAGCAGTTCTCGTCAGATCACTGAAGTTAAGCAGCGTTGGGCGCGGTTAGTACTCGGATGGGTGACCATTCGAGAATACTGCGTGCTGTTGGCATATTATGCGTGTGGTGAGCCCACACTTGTAGTTATTTACTACAAGAAACTATCCACCTAGAAACACTACACAAATCGGGTAGTGTCACGCCTACCCTGAAAGGGAAATGGCTTAATGGTATACTACTACTACTGTTCAAAAACGACTGAAAACAATGGAGAACGATCAAGTTATAATCGGGAAAATAATTCAGTAGAATGAGGTAAAAGTTACGCCCGTTTAATGTAAAGTAATAGTGAAAATGTTCGAATAGGTTTTTCTGTCCATGTGTAATTCCTGTTTTCGGGCTTATGTAAAAAATTATTATTTCGAATATTTACAGAGCGCGATGACATCTTCAAAAGTTTGACAGAAAACAATTCAGAAACAGCTGAGAAATACCAAGATAGTAACGAATCGTTAAAAGATTCATTAACAGGCATAGGGGAGCGGCGGCTAATGTGGCGCGTTCGAGTTTTCGAATATTAACGCATTTTATGCTTGTGGAGGTAGTTTCATTACATGTATATATGTTTTCAACGTTACATTATTGAAAAATTGGGATAATTAAATTAATTTCCTGATTTTTATGACGAAAATTTAGTTCTGGTTCTTTCGTTTGTATTGTCAGCGTAGCTAAAAACAAGTAAAAAATTACGGAAGTTTCGTGTAAACTTATAAAATTTTTTGGAAATATACTGTTCCGAATTTCTTGAATGCTTTAAAGTTTAACATTTTGAGTAAAATTAATAAACTTTTATGTAAAAAATCTTTATTAAATACTATTCACATGCGACTAATATGGCGCATTCGGGTTGTACCTTGTCGTAATATTATAGTTTAATATAAAGAAATGGTTAAAAAGTTTCCCCATTGATAATTATTTAAATATATCCTTCATTATGTTATTTTTCATATTGGTGAGTCATTCTGCACCGTTAACAAAAAATTTTTTCTTGACGTTTCAGCAGATATAACCCTCAAATTATTGTGAGACATTCTGCATTGTTAAAAAAACATTTTTTCTGGAAATTTCGGCAGACATAATCCCTCAAATATGTTAACAATATTAAACGTAAATATATTTATCTTATTTTTATTAAATTTTACTAATTTTTCTTCATAATTTGTTTTTTATTCAATAATTATGAATTTAAATCGAAACGCGCCACATTACCAAACAAGGTGGGACAACTTGGCGCAGATGCACTTTTCGGAAAACACATTAATTAACTGTTTTAATGAACTTCAATTAAATTATCTCTATGCTTAGAGCATTGGCAAGATAGTGGCCTAAAGAAAATATATTTTATTACAATATTTTACTTTATATTTAAATTTTAATCGTGCATTTTCCTTTATGTGCGCCGCATTCGCCGCCGCTCCCCTATATTTCATAGTTTTCTGACGATAATTTGTATTTTTTAATAAAAATAAAGATTACATCAGTTGATCTAAATTTACGGATACTGCTTTCAATTTATGTTCTGAACAAAAAGGAGATACACGGAAAAAATATATTGATTTGTAACCTTTACGAAAATCAAAGAAAAATCCTCAAATTTATATTTGAATATGTTTGTAATAGATCTATTAGGTTTTTTAATCGTGAAATACGTGACCAACTGTAGCGCAGAATAATCGCTTTCTTGTTTGAATAGAATAAAAAAATATTTGCGTTCCATAATGACAGAAGATCGCTTTAACAGCTTAGCAATTTTGTGTATCGAATCTGAGTTACTCCCGAGGGGTGTCTCACTCAGGATTCAAATGAAATCGTTCGAACAAAGTAAACGAATTCGTACGAATCCTAACGATTTTGATGAATTCTGATATTGACGAACCGGAATCCTTTTTTGGGAATCGGGAGCTCCGAACGCTGTACAGTCACAGCGTTGCGGAGCGTTGGAGCTACGAATTCGTCCAGAGTCCCACAAAGTTTGACGAATCCGACGAATCCAATCAGTGACTGCGAAGCGCGGAGTCGTACAATGCGTATAACGCACGAGTGACGCACTCACTGCTTAAATATTTCTTTTTTTTTTCTAATGATTTCTGAACATTAAAAACTATTTAAAGAACATTTATAAATGATTTCAAGTTAAAGTGACAATAGAAATACTAAGGATGAAAATTAATATAAGAATTTAGTAATTAATATAGTAATGAATTATTACAATTTGATTAATTCTGGAGTAAAAGAAAATTATGTTGATTTTGTCCTTAATTTTTAACGTGTGAAAATTAATTAATAAATTTAATTGATTTATTAATGTATAACTGCAAATTGTTTTATTAACATTTAATAGTAAAATACCTTGAACATATATTGGGAAATAATTCTGTTCTTAACATTTTGCTACCACCGAGGCTACCACACTATAATTTCTCAACTTTTTTACATTTTCAAAGAGATAAGAAAAATTAGATTATGGGAAAAACTTATTTTGAAAAATTCTAAAAAAATTTAGAATCTTTTTAATAATTTTGAAAGCTTTTGATATTATATTGTTTTAAATGTTTCTCCTAAGAAGATTTTTGACATTAATAAAAATGTTAGCTTTGAGTTCAAAAAAAAAAAGAAATAAAGAAAAATTTGATATAGTAAAGTATGTAAGTAAGTATACCATTAAGCCATTTCCCTTTCAGGGTAGGCGTGACACTACTCGATTCCGGTAGTGTTTCTAGGTGGATAGTTTCTTGTAGTAAATAACTACAAGTGTGGGCTCACCACACCCACGATGTGCCAACAGCACACAGTATTATCGAATGGTCACCCATCCAAGTACTAACCGCGCCCAACGCTGCTTAACTTCAGTGATCGGACGAGAACTGGTTTTTTCAGCGTGGTATGGCCGTATACCAAAGTATAAATACTGAAAAATTTAAAAAATCGTCCTTAAATTTGACTATTAAGGATTGCCATTCACAGATACATTCTTTTAATGTTGAAATAAAACAAATTATGGAGAAATTAAATCAACAAGTTTCCTCCTTTATTATTAAGGAATGTTTTGAAAGGAACACAAAACTTAATAAAATCGCCCTTAAGGATAATAGAAAACATGATCGAAAATTTTTAAACATTTTTAATGAACAAGGAAATGTACAAAAACTGCATTTAAAAATTCACTCAGTTCTTTTTCATGATCAACAAGACACTTGGATACTGAATATTTCTAATGTAATTATTCCACATAGAGTTATTGACATTTTGAGATTAGGTGATGGGTTTAGCAACAAATTTGGGGGGGAAAACTACATTCAACTACTTGAAATAATTAAAGACATTGAATCAAATATTTAAAAAAATACCTGAGAATAAAATTGATGAATTTAGATCACAATGTATGGGTTTATCGAATGATTTTTTAAATAATGATAATCCAAAAACTTGGTTAGAGAAGGAATTGAATGAGGGTTTAATTGAAACAAAAATTTTCTTAACAAATCATCCAGAATTAATGATCACTAAATCAGAGAAAGAAAGTATTACAGTAGCTATTCATAGGGATGTTTATATTCAAAAAATGTTGCATATTTTTAATGATGCAGATAGTTTTCAATTGATTCCTAATAACCCTACCATAATGCTTCAAAAAGGGACGTTCAAAATTTTAGACAGAATGAGAACTAATAATATTTAGGCAATAATATTGAAAGATGTGATATCGATACATCCAGTACTAATCTCTCATTAGCCTATGGACTTGTTAAAGCTCACAAAGATGACTACCCTTTACGACCGGTCATTTTAACAATAGGTTCCCCAACTAGAAAATTGGATGAATTATTGAGTCAAATTATTAAAAAATCAATACAAATCTCAGAAACATCAATTAAAAATAGTCATGCTTTCTTAAAACTAATTGACAGTGTGATAATACCTTTAGACCATATATTTGTCTCTTTTGATGTAATAGCTATGTTTCCAAATATCCCTTACGAAAGAGTCGAAATTGCCATACAAAAACGTTGGGATTTGATTAAAATTAATACCAAAATTCCGAAAAAACATTTTCTTGATGCTGTAAAATATGTTTTTATTCAGTATATTTCAAATTTAATAATAAATTTTATAAACAAAAGTTTGAACTCCCATAGGATCTGCTTTATCTCCTATTTAAGCTGAAATTGTCATGGAGGATTTAGAGAATGAAGTTTTTCAAAAAATCAATTTTAATATTCATTTTTATGCAAGATATGTTGATGATTCAGTACTTAGTGTACATAAAAATAATCTTAACACTCTTCTTAATGATTTTAATAGTATACACCCTAGATTACAATTTACTGTTGAGATTGAAACTGAAGGTAAATTAAATTTTCTAGATTTGGTTTTAATTAAAACTGATGAAAGACATATTAATACTGACTGGCATAGGAAAAAGATTTGTTCAGGTAGAACACTTAGTTTTCTTTCAAATCACTCTATTCAAAACAAAATAGGAATCATTAAAAATTTGATTGATAGAGCCCTTAAATTATTACATCCAGTTTTCCATGAAAAAAAATTGAACATTGTAAACAAATTCTTTTTCTTAACCATTACCCTTTTGAATTCATTGAAAAACATGCGCATAACAGAATAAAATATATAAAAAACAAAAACAATGATCAAAATAAAATAAACAGAGAAGATTACAATACATTTGATACTGTTGTTCTTCCATATTTTGGTAAAATCTCGAAGATTTTGAAATCAATGTTGGGAAAATTAAGTTTACATACTATTTATAGAATTCCTTTTAAGAGCAATATGATTGTAAAATTAGGAAAAGATAGATATGAAACGCTAGACAAAAAATGTGTTATTTACCAAATTAATTGTAAAGATTGAAATGCAGTTTATGTAGGGTAGACAAAAAGAGCTCTTAGACTTAGGAAAAATGAACATGAAAATAATTTTCGCAGAAGTCCTAGATATCACTCAGTCCTTTCAAAACATAAGGTTACACATGGTCATGTCTTTAATTGGAATGATATTAAAATTCTTCATCATGAAAGAAATCAGAAAAAGAGAGAATTCATGGAGATGTTATTTATAAAGAGAGAAGGTAACAAGGCTATCAATTTAAAAAGGGACCTCTCAAGGTATAATAAAGTATGGGATAGAGTAATTAATTGGTTAAAGTAATTTTCTTTGACTAGTGTCACGTCCCGTGACGTATATATATATATATATATATATATATATATATATGTTAATATATTTATTTATATATTTATCTATTTGCATGCTTACACTAATAAATACTCAATAAATATAGAGCGAATATTCCGCGCTATAGAGTGTAGCTATATATATCAGCACGTTGTACGCTGTAGAATATAACTATATATATTGAGCACGAGAGTAAAGGTATAGAGTATAGACTATAGTAAGAACATTGTAATCCGTAGCGTACACTGTCCAGCTAGCCATAGCTAGACATAGACTATAGAGCATGAAAGCACGTGGAGGCTGGAGGACATAGCTATAGATATACTGAAAACATTGTAAGCCGTATAGTATATCTATATATACTCGTGACGTCCGCGTATACACCGACGTCCAAGCATGCAGGGACGTCGCCTTAGGCCATATAAAAACTCGTTGGACCAGCATGGGTCAGTCTTTAGTCTTAAGTCTTCAGTCATTAGCAACGTGATAAGTTAGAAGTTATAGTTCACCTCTTCTCTATTTTTCTACGGTTTTCTCCGATTCGACTGTCCAGTGTCTAGTGTGTCAAACCGGTATCTCTCGCGTTTTAGTGTGTGTACCCTTGTGACAGTGTTGTGCACTGGAAAACCCGCATCTGGGAATTCCCAGCTTTGGAATACTTCGAACCAATTTCAACCTGAATTGGACCCACTATTATCAATCATTGGAACACTTTGAATACCATTCAAGGAACTACCAAAATCTTGGATATCCAATTCATAATAAGTGCACAACCCCTTCTTCCACACCATTACACAGACCATCTAGATAACATTTGATTCTTTAATCGAATCAATAACCGGTAAGTCCTCATACCAATAATTCTAATTTCATTTATGTAATTCCTTTGGGCCATAATATATGAGTATCCTTTATTTTAAAGGTCCTGCCCAAGGATTAGAGACAAGTCTACTAGTCTTCCTTCAGCTTCTTGTGCTAAACTCTTTTAATCAATAAATTTTAATTGTAATTATTCATAATAAATTGTTGAACTCATCTATAATTTATTTGTTGGCTTCTCTTTCCTCTTCCCTGTGCGAGATCTTCGATCTCAACTAAAACGAGGAACCTAATTAAAAAGGAAAGTATTTTGCGTTTTCCATGACGTAACATACAACCTTTTTATGGTGCATCGGCCGGGAAACCAAACAAAAGAGAGCCAATATATAATTTATTTTTAATAAATTTATTTTATACACATTTTTAAAGCACAAAGAACTTGAACGAAGACAGGTAACTAACTTACATTTACATTTTATATATTATTACTGAGAAATATGTCCGAATATAAGTTTAATCAATGCCGAATAAAAAACCTGTAGATTTAGGGAATATTCAAAAAACAATCACTAGGAATCTTGCAAAGAAAAACCCTCAATTAGCTAAACAAGTAGAATTAAACAAGAACGGGCTTGAGAGTGATAGGAAAAATAAAATTAATATTGATAAAGAATTAGAAAAACTAGATTTAGAATTTGGTAGTGATAATTCAGAAACCAATAATTTTGACTGTTCAGCATTTATTGATCCCGGAAATAGTACCTTAATTAACACAAATTCAAGTTTGATCAGTGGTTCTATAGATCAGAATAAAACTCTAACTATCGATGACGTGATTGATTATCAGGCTAATGTAAAATCATTATTAAGTTCAACGCTCTCGCAACAAATTAGTAAGGAAGTAACAAAAGAAAACTCATTTCATGATTTAAATCGCGAATCAATAATAAGTGAGCACGATAGTGACGACGTATCAAGTGACGAAGACTCGACAAAACAGGAAAAAATGACACTGCCAGCCAATCAACAAGTTTCTCTCCGCGACGCGCTCGAAATAATCCCTATTTTTGACGGTAGTAACATCCCTTTAGCCCACTTTATAGAGGGATGTACAGAAGCAAAAGCCATAATTCCTACGCAAGCACATGAGAATCTTGCTAGATTAGTAAGAAGTAAGTTGACCGGAGAAGCGCGAAAATGTATATTCGGAAATACGTTTCGAACGCTAGATGAATTAATAGAAAAATTAAAAAAGGTTTATGCCCCCGCGAAAAGCGTATACCAGTTGCAAGGAGAACTAGGTAATATATTTATGTGGGATAAGGAAAATGTAATATCATACGCTGCGCGAATAAAAGAATTAGCAGATAGAATCGAAGACGCGCATAAATTAGGCAATGATGGTGCCACAGATGACACATTTAAAGTAAATTTAGAAAGTGATGTAATTAAATGTTTCAAAAGGGGATTGCGTTCGGAATTAGAGATACGATTGAAAGATAACGCGGATGATACTTTTAAAACTCTTATTAATGAGGCACTAGAAATTGAAAGAAAATTGAATGCATGTTCAGAACTACGAAAAAATAAGCCAATTAAATCCTCAGAAGAAGAATCAGAATCGCGAATTATTACAAAAAATAATAAATTCAATGTTGCTCAGGACACTAAAATAGCGTGTTTAATTTGCGGAAGACCAGGACATGCGACCGAAAAGTGTTACCACCTCGAAAACTTTCGACAAAAAATTTTTTCTGAAAATCCTGTTGTTTCAAATTCAATCCAAAACCAATTTTTACCAAATAAACCTCAAGGAAATTTTAATAATCACAATAGATGGAATTCTGCACAAAATCCAAATTTTAGACCTGGACAAAATTCAAATTCTAGACCTGAACTGAGTCAAAACTTTGTACCTAGACAAAATCAAAATTTTGGATACTCACAAAATCAAAACTTCAATAACCGACGAAATCAAAATTTTGGATATAGACAAAATCAAAATTTTAGTAACCGACAAAATCAAAATTTTGGAAACCAACAAAATCAAAATTTCGGATATGGACAAAATCAAAATTTTAGAACCAGACAGAATCAAAATTTTGAGCCTGGACAAAACCAAAAGGGAAACAATCCTGAAAATACGAATAATCAGCAGACCCGCCCGTATCCCACCCAAGGATCCAAAATTATTTGCAATTTTTGTAATTACCCTGGTCACATCGCTAAGGATTGTTATAAAAAGAGTAGATATTTACAAAATCGAAACGGACAACAAAGCCCTCAAAATTATACGCAGAACCAGGAAAACTCCAACGCTATTCCCCCAATGGGTGCTGGGAGGAAGGCGCCAACCCATTAAATAAAGCACCTATAGAAATTACAAGTGAAGAAAATGATATCAAAATTCATATCAGTAGGAATAATATAATTCCTTCGATCATGGTATCTGCCGTTGGTCTAAAAAGCCCGGCACGTATGATGATCGACACTGGTGCTGGTCGAAATTTAATTAAAAGAAGTGCGATTGACCCCGAAATAAAAATAAATAAAAATGAAGTGTTGAGACTAACGGGCATTAATGATCTACCTGTCTATACTCTAGGTCAAATTAAGGTTGTAATACTTGGATTTTTAACTACACTAAATATAATCCCTGATGATGTACCAGTAGATGAAGATGGAGTCTTGGGCTCTGAATTTTTTCTCAATAATAAAGTAAATATAAATTACACATATAAATGTATTGAAATTAACAATGCAACATATCCTTTTGAACAAACTGGCGTTATCACAATCCCGGCACGAACAATTTTTGATTATTATGTAAAAATAGAAAATACGGAAAAAAGTGAAGGTTATATACCCCAATTATCAATTGGAGAAGGAATTTTTGTAGGTCAAGCCATTGTAAAAAATTGTGGAGGCAAAGCCTACGTCAAATATGCAAACATAAATGAACAACCTGTAAAAATATCAATTCCTAGTGTTCAATTACAAGATTTTGAACAATGCGAAGTCAACAATTCAACAAATCAATCTAATTTTTCAGAAAATGAAAATGATGAAAATTTGCCTAATTTAATATTAAATAGTTTTTTGAAATCCGATGAAAAGTCTAACCATTTCTGCAAATTTTACAAGATCACAGGCGAAGAAAGAGTAGAAATCATTAAAAAACTACTACGGTTAGATCATTTAAATATGGAAGAATATGAACATGTTGAAAAATTAATTACTAAAAATGCAGATTGCTTCCACATTCCGGGAGAATACTTAGAACCTACAAACATTCTTCAACACTCAATACCAACAACAGATGATTGTCCTATTTTTTCGCGACAATATCGATTTCCTCCAGTTCATAAGGAAGAAATCATCCGCCAAGTAGATGAATTATTAAAAAACAATGTAATAAAACCTTCCCAATCACCTTACAATACACCAGTTTGGATTGTTCCAAAAAAACAAGACTCACAAGGAAAAAAGAAATGGCGAATGGTACTTGATTTTAGAAAATTGAATGAAAAGACAATTGGTGATTCATATCCTCTACCAAACATTCACGACATTTTAGACCAGTTAGGATCTGCTCGCTATTTCTCTGTTTTCGATTTAGCAACGGGTTTCCATCATATAAAAATGGATCCCAAAGATGCACACAAAACTGCGTTTTCAACCCCTTATGGACATTATGAGTTTGACAGAATGCCTTTTGGTTTAAAAAACGCACCAGCAACCTTTCAAAGACTAATGGATTTAGTTCTAACGGGACTTCAGGGAACGGAACTCTTTGTTTATCTAGATGACATTGTGATTTACGCAAATACTTTAGAAGAACATGAATCAAAATTTACTGAACTAATGAGCCGATTACGAAATGCAAATCTTCATTTACAACCCGACAAGTGCGAATTTCTACGACACGAAGTAGGATATTTGGGACATATAATAGATAAGGACGGAGTTCGACCTGATCCGAAGAAAATCATGGCAGTAAAAGACTTCCCAACTCCTAAAAATCAAAAGCATATTAAACAATTTTTAGGTTTAGCAGGATATTACCGTAGATTTATAGAAAATTTTGCTAAGATAGCAGCTCCAATAAATCAGCTCCTTAAAAAAGATATATCATTTAATTGGACGGAAAAGCAGCAACAAGCTTTCAATATTTTAAAAGATAAATTGTGCCAAGAACCACTTTTGATTCGACCTGATTTTTCAAAACCTTTCATTGTAACTACAGATGCATCAGGTTACGCCATAGGCGGAATACTTTCGCAAGGTAAAATAGGTAAAGACCAACCAATTGCGTATGTTTCAAGATCATTAACCGATACTGAACGTAAATACGATACGTATGAAAAAGAAGCTTTAGCGATAGTCTACTCTGTAATATATTTTCGCCCTTATTTGTACGGACGAAAATTCACCCTCGTTACAGACCATAAGCCCCTTGTTTGGTTCAAAAATTCTAAAGATCCGTGTTCTCGAGTTTCAAGATGGCGATTAAAACTCGCCGAATATGATTATGACGTCGTCTATAAAGCAGGAAAACCAAATGTTAATGCAGATGCGCTTTCGAGGAACCCCGTTCTAGAAAACGATGAAACCGTAGGAATTAATATAATTTCTGAGAATGACTCAACATTTGAGGAAGAAAATCCTCTCAATTCTATGGAATTCTTGAACTTTGAGAATCATAAAAATTCAGATTCCGAAGAAAATATCAAAATAAATAGCGAATCTTTGAAGGAAAAAATTCCTGAAATTCTTCATAATTTAATAAGTGAAGAATCACTGAATGAAATACAAAATGAACTTTTTGATAGTCCAATACAGAAACTTCTCTATCTTTTAATGTTACTTTTATTTCCAAAAATTATAAAGAAAAACGAACTTCGCTGTCAATCTTGGAATACTGTGGTTACAAGAGGACAGAAACAAAAATACGAAGAGCAAGCACAAATTAATGAACAAATTGAAAATCAAGGTAAGTCACATAAAGATAGTGAGGAAGAATACTTACCTCCTTCGCCTGCTGTTAAAAAAGCACGAGGTAGGCCCAAGAAAGCTGTGCTCACAAATGCAAGCAACCCGCAAGCCTTGAAAAAGAGAGGCAGACCGATAAAAGAGGCAACCACTGGTGAGTCTCTGAATTTAAAACAGCAAACGCACATAAATTTTGAACATGAAGATGAATCTGATTTAGATACAGAATATTTTGATAATTCAAGAAAACAAGTTAAAAAGAAGAAGAAGAAAAATTACCAAAAATCCAAGGCAAAGCCTGTTGCACAACAAGAAGAGAAGGAAAATGAAGAAGATAATCTCTCAACTTCGGAAGATGAAGTCCTAAATGACGAAAATTTTCAAAATTTTTCAGATGAAGAAAACTTTGTTGATGAAGAAAATATGCAAGAACTTTCGGAAGCAGAAGATTTTATAAAAGTTCCAAAAGGAAGAAATGTGAAAAATCCCGAAATTTTTCAAGAGACAAATGAAGATAAATTAGAAGAAAGTAAACCCCCTCCAGAACCCCCTCCTTTGAATACCCAAGCTCATACACAACAAAATGTTGTTGAGTGTCGTGATCAATTAACGATGCGTAAAGATAATTACGCTTATTTTATTGCTACTGACGGTTCCCCACGTGATAATGGATCAAGAGCTTTGTCTAAACGTGGTATTTTACCTAAGTTCAGCCAACTTGAGAAAGGAGTTGTTAAAGAAATAAAGAAAGGACAGCAGTATCATTTAGCCCTTCCCATTGAAGCTGATTCTAAAGAAAATTTGTCAGACACTTTAAGCAGTATTAAACTTTCAATACTATCTTTGCATTCAATATCAGTGAGACTAAATTTACGATCTATTAGTATCGCAAAAACTTCACAAGTTAATCACATAGGTTGGAAAGAAATACGTGAAATTCTAATTTCAACTTTTTCGGATTCTTCTACCAAAATTATCATATGTACGGGAATAGTTCAATATCCAACGAAAGAAAAGCGAACTCAATTACTTGAAGAGGCACATTCTTCAGCTTTAGGAGGTCATAAAGGTGTTACAAAAACTTATCATCGAATTCGTCAGAATTATTATTGGGAGAATATGAAAATTGGTATTCAGAAATATATTCAGCAGTGCTTGCAATGTCAAATCAAAAAATTAGTTCGCGTAAAAACTAAAAATCCCATGATAATAACGGACACGCCTGGAACTGCATTCGAAAAAATTTCAATGGACATAGTTGGTCCACTTCCACAAACAACATCAGGCAACGTAAATATCTTAACTATTCAAGATAATTTTACAAAATATGCTTTAGCTCTAGCAATTCCAGATGCGAAAGCTTCAACAGTAGCCGATATTTTTGTTAAAAAATTTATATGCATTTACGGTTCCCCAAAAGCAGTTTTGACTGACCAAGGTTCAAATTTTTTAAGCAATTTAATGAGAAGAATGGCAAAACGTTTTCGAATTAAGCAATTTAAAACGACAGCATTCCATCCACAATCAAATGGGTCTCTTGAAAGATCACATCACGTGTTAGCTGAATACCTCAAACAATTTGTTTCAAAAAATTCCGAATGGGACGATTGGCTTGAATTAGCCATGTTTTCTTATAATACAAGTGTCCACGAAGGTACAAAATGTACGCCCTATGAATTAGTTTTCGGTAAATTAGCTCGTCAACCATCAAATGAACCACTATCAAAGCAAGAAAAATTGCAAACTTATGATGATTACCTAACAAATTTTATAACAAAATTATATGAAATGAGAACTCAAGCGAGACAAAATTTAATTGCGGCTAAAGAAAAGTCAAAAATATATCATGATCGAAAAGTTAATACATTAGAAATCAACACTGGAGACAACGTCTTTCTATTAATTGGAAAAGAACCTAAGAAAAAATTTGATGATCAATATAAAGGGCCTTACGAAGTCCTAGAAATATTAGGAAAAGGAAACGTCAAAATTGACATAAAAGGCAAACCTGCAGTAGTACACGTCAATAGACTCAAACGTTCACACATAAAATGTCAAACCGTTAATAATTAAACGACAAGCCCTTATCATTTTAATTTTAGATGGATCCCATCCACTGTCAGCGTATAGACTCTCTTATCGTCGTTTTTATGCATCAAATTGATCTGCTCATGTTATGGCCATATTTATTTCATACTGAAATTTTCGAAAGAAATGACAGTGATATTCCTAAATGGGCACAAAACCTTAGAAGCATAGAAAGAACTAGGGATATAATCCTCAAAATTAAAACCATCTTATACACTAACTTTTGTTTTCTTTTTACAGACTTTCGAGAAGCACAATGAAATAAAAACTCCAAATTTCACCGGGTATCTTTTTGATATTATTCCTAGTAACCCCATCTGATGCGACAACTTCGTACATCGATTCTCTTTTCTCGCACTAATTAGGCGTTTATCTTGAGCCTGTTATTGATATTCAAATCCATTCAGATGAATATCATTTTTCGTTTTATTCAGACACGTTTGTCTTATATAATTCCAAGCATCAGATAATAGAGAACTATAACAAATTCATCACAGGATGTAAGAAGAGATCTGACATTTGCAATGGAAGTAGTCACAACATTGATACCAAATCAATAACTTATTTTCTTGAAAAAATTTCGCTAATTTCTATTCAAACATATAATATTTACAGTTCTTCAGCAACAAAACATGATCCATTTTTACAAAAAGTTCCAAACACATTTGAGAAATTATAAGAAACTCAAGAAGCTTCTCTTTATTTACTCGAAGATAATTTATTTCCTATCCCTAATTTAAACTTTCAAAAAATTATAAATCTTTTTAAAATCATCTCAAAGACTTCAACAAATTACTATTGACTCCTATACCTCTCTTTAACGATACATTTTAGAAGCCCTCACGCATACAGTTACAAATGCAAAGCACCCTCTAGTATTTCCCGACTCTATCCTTAATTTTGAACTAAACCTCTCTACTTCCTTTTTCTTTAACATTCTTCAATTTTTTTTAAACATTTCACAGTGAAAAACTGTTTAATTTTTATGTTTGCTATTACTGCACCTGGTCTATCTTAAATGTTCAAGCACCTAGACTCAGTTTTATAACCAATTTTGTGTACCTACATATACCAACTTCTAACCATGTTGTTTTTTTTTCTCATCTCTCTTTATACTATTAGAAGAATGGTTCTTGCAAAATAATCACTTTTTGTCAATGTAAAAATTATTTTTCTAATAGAAAGCTATATAATTCTTCTTCTCCTTCTTCATAAGTAGTTATTTACACTATACTATGTAAATCCAATTTTACAATTTTAATATTTAACCTCGCAAATACATATGTATCTCTTTTATGATGTTCACGTAAGATTGGATGATCCTTTTTAAATGTTGTTGAATATTAAATCCGGAAGAGGATTCGGATGCTGACACTGAAATTCTTGAAAATAATGATTGAATATACATAGATGTTCTCATATTTTTATTTTACCATTATTGTTACCAATTAAAGTGCAATTGTATTAAAAAGTACACTCCGCAAAATTTCATTACGTATGTACCATGATTATAATCACAGTAAAATTGGCTTTTCACCTTGTTTTCTTTGTTCAAGTACATTTCAGTACAGTTGCACGATTTGTCATATTTTTATAAATTTACAGGTTATGTATCTCTTCATCTGTTAATTTTTTGTAGCAAAAATATTTGTACGCGTTTTGATTTCTTGTAATGATAAACAGTAATAAATTAGATATTTTAAATTAGCAAAATGTGTCCGATATGCCAATTAGTAATAACAAAACATTCAAAAATTCGAATTTGGCTCCAAAATTTTGTTAGTTATGGCCCAAAAGTAAGACTATCATCGAAAGTAAAATTTCTTAAATACAATTGTGAATAAAACTCAATTTTATTGTGACAACGCTATATATGTAATTAAATCTTACTTTAAAATCTACTACGTCATATAAAAAAAAATTATAATAAATTTTCTGCTAAAATCAACACCATATATTATATAATGTCATATAGTTTAACTGAACTCCCAATGCCATGTTATCTAAAAATCCAAATATTGCTGTTTCTCTTTTACAGATAACATGGCAATGGAAAGAAACCTCTCGAAATCCTCAGCAGTACAAACCCTTAACGAAATAAGTATCGAATACGATTTTTCGAAACCTATTTTTATTGTAAAGACACTAGGTCATAACGCCGAATTACCACCATTTGAGGCTAAATGCATAATGCATAAAAATAATGTAAAATATTTATATGAAGGTGAGCCTGCATCTACAAAAAAGGCTGCGAGACAAAATGCTGCTCGCCATATGTTAGAAGCGTTAGCAGAAAAATTTATGTTTTGCGAAGAAAATTATACTAATTAAAGAATCAATGTTCACAAGAATGTAAATGCGCACATAATTTCAGATGCACAAGTTAGAACAAATAAAATAAAACTTTATAAATGGTTAAACGCATGCGAAAGATGCTATGAGACAGGACATGTAGCTCCACATTGTTTTCGTCCACGTAGAAACTATAAGTACAATATGTAATCCCTGATCTCAAAACATGTT